>WEIU01001193.1:7615-27273 GCA_013389925.1 Aegithalos caudatus
AGGGCGGGCCCCGCAGCCTCTCCCGCCGGCACCGCCGTATCGAGCGAGCCCCGCCGCCCCTTCCGGCGGGCTCTGCCCGGCACAAAATGGCCGCGTGGGGCGGTCAGGGCCCCAGGGGGCGAGAAGAGGCGCGGGAGGGGTCTTGCACCGGGATAGTGCCGCCGGGCCCCCGGCCACAGTAGCTCCGCAGCGACTGGGGGGAGCGGCGGGCGTATACAAGGGCGGTGGGGGTCAAACCGGGGACATTGAGCGGTGGCATCACGGCGAGGGCAGCAGTGCTATGAGGCGGGCAGGGGCTTACTCAGTGACCCCGAGAGCCTGAACACATTTCCCCCCCGGGCCCTGTTAATGGTATTTGCACTTAAGATACTTCTGGCTGCTTCCAGAAGAGGAGTGGGAGGCAAATTTATGTACCAAGCTACAAAGAAAGCCTGATACGCAAAGAGTAATCAGAACTGCTGCAGAAAACATCTCTTGTTTAAAACAGGCACAGGCCCACAGTGCCCTGCAGCTGGGGGAACGCGGTGGCAGGAGCACAGCCACAGGAAATGTGTAGGGCGAACATAAAGCAAGATGGTTGCAGTGATTCATCCACATGGTAAGGAATCTATGGTCAGATTTACTTTGTTAGTCAAGTACAGCTGATGAAGCAATCAGGTTGTCTTGAGCAAGTTTAATGTTCAAACACTGCAAAGAAAAGGGATTGCGATGTTTCTTTATAGAAATTGGAACTTCCCTGTTTAAATCTGCTCTGATCACTGAAGCAAACAAGATTTCCCCTATCCCTTCTTATCAGTGAGGCTGGTTTCTCCTGCTTTCCAGCCTAGTTGATTTCTTTCTGCTCATTCACATGAACTGTTTACGTGCAAGAAGAGAGCGTGTAACTTGAAGTAAAAGTGGCCAACCCTAAGTGGGTTGCTTCTTTTAGAGCTAGTTTTTGGTGAATTGAAGTGTTGAAACAAATTTCAAAAACTCCTAGTACATGCTGAAAGCCTAGAGTAATAGCAGGCTGCAATAGCAAGGTGGCTCTGTTCCACCGCCCAGCTAGCTGAACATTGTGCTATACTTCTTCCTTCAGGCCTAGGGATCAGCTTTCTGGACATGGCATGCACTGCAGCTGCACGGTTCAGCAATAGGACTGGAAAAATGGCACAAGCACTCCCATTCCAGCAACAACTCCTCAGACCTGCACTTAAATCCAGTGTTACACTAGAAATACACTTTGCTTTGAGACTAAGCTTTGACTCAAATTTGAACAGTAAACTGGTGTTTCATATCATGCGGTAGCCCATGTAAAGGGTTCTCAAATTTGACAAGGGGTGTGGTAGAGAAAAATGCATGCATGTTGACAGATAACAAAATACTGCCTTTCTGCCTAGAGGTCCTTGCAATTTAAGACTTGGCAAAAATTGCTGCCCTCACTATCTCAATTATTTAAGTGCTGAAATATCCCAGATCAGCCAAATTCCATTAAACATAGAGTGCAAAGGAAAGTTATATTAAACAAGCAATGTACCAATTATAAAGTTGTTACATTTACTCCCCAATAAAGAAAGGATTCTCACCAAGGGGGGGGGGGGGGGAGAGGTTAGCCAAACTTAATGTGTCAATTTTTTTGTTAGATGAGCTTTAACTTAGACTACTCTAAATTGAATGAAAAAGCATGGAGAAGGGAGATAAGGACCTTTTGGGATTAAAAATAAAAATAAACCCCAAAGCCTTATTACTATCTTACAGCTTTTTCTAAGTATACTTTGCTGTTACAGTTCTGAAATTAATGAAGTGTGCATGGATTATTGCTGAGTGTATTTTACTTCAAAGCTGGTTATTCTCCAGAAGTCAGAAGCTTTGCATGTCTGTTAGTACAGTTCTTGTCTAATACAAACTTCTGGGTTTTGACTCAGTGCCAGAGGAGCAAAATAACATCCTTACCTTTGCAGCTGTGACCACAACATAAAATCAAGCAGGAAGAAGAGCTAATGCTTGGGTTGTTTTCACTACACTTAAGGCACCTTGAGAATTGGAGCTTACACAAAGAGACAGGCCCACTCACACCCTCCCTAAGAAATGTGGCTGTTAGGGCATTTGGCCTTTCTTCTATACCCGCCCCAGTTTAGCCGGCACAGGTGAATGCATCTTGTCTGTTAAGCAGCCCAGCTCCCTCTGTGGGAGCATTGCAATTGCACAGCAGCTTTCCCCATTTGCCTGTGCTGCCTTGCCCAGGCTGCAGCACAGCCCTCAGAGCAGCTCTGAGGAGGGTTTGATGGCAGCCCAGCTTGTGGTTTTTCTGGGAATTAGAAGGAGGCTCTAGGCACAGATCTGAAGGGTTGCTGTATCAATTCTAGATAACTTTTGTGTGTAGACCTCTCTGCTCATCTACCTCCCGGGTGTACAAGTGCCACTAAAACAGAAGTTAACAAGTGATGTGTGTGAATACCTACCTTGAAATGCTTGTATATTTAAGCAAGTGGGAGGGGAGAGGGGGAAGAAAGGTACTTAGCTGGAATTTTTCTGTTTCTCTTGTACTGCTATTAGTGACTCAGTCTACAGTTTTGATCTGTGATTTTGCATAACTGAGGAGGTTGCAGAAAAAGGCTATATTATGTCAGTTTCTGGGAGGAGCAGTTATATGACCATCAGGCTAGTGTGGGAGCTAACCTCTTGAAGATGCAGTTTTACTTTTTTCTACTACACATATTGTAAGGAATAGAAAGTTCTTGGGAGTATATTTCTGAAAAGCTACCTGATACAGAAGAATATTGGAATATGTTAGTAAAATTTCAAGTTATCTGTTCAGCATTACTCCTTAGTCTTTTCTGTATTGTGAGCAACTTGAAAAAGCATCACCAGATAATTTATCCTGACATTTTTCTTTTAGCATGTTTCAGAGATCCTTTCTGGTATTAGAATGTCGTAAGTGACAGAATCCTTTCATTTGTTGTGGTGCAATGGTGTTTTTATAGCAACTGCAGGGCAATAATAGCAGTTGAATTTAACCACCCCAACCAGGGCACAGTAATTTGCTTTTCTTGGTGTTTAAGTGTTCTCACTAAGTGTTTGCATAGCATACCACCAGCTAAAACACATAGTCTCTATTTCCAGAGCTCTCAGAGAGTACTCTGTGTGTATTCAGTACACAGCAAATTATAGGGGCTTTGCCCTGCCTTTCTTACCCTCCTTACACTAAATAAAAAGTCAATCCTGCTATTAATTTGATCATTACACTAAACAGTAAGCTCAATTATCCATTATATCAAAATGCATTCTGCCATCATGTTATTAGACCTGTTATAGATCTAACTGGAGACAAAGAGGGAATTTTTTTTTCCTATCTGTAGCTGTATCTGCTTTGAAGATTGGCTTTGTAAGCTTCTCCCATTAACTAACAAAGAGATAGAAATCTTCCACATCCTGGTGTGCCTTCTCCAGATGTGGATTAAGTTCATTAATGGCAACAGTAATCTCCCAGACTGTCTGACAGGTGTTGATCTGTGTACCAGCACTAGTGCAGATTCTCGCTTTGATGATGTAAAATGAGTGAGAGCCAAGAGCGTGGGCTTGAAGCATATTGTCTCCATGTACTGCACTTTGACTTGAGCGTGAAGGTCTTGGATCGCCAGAGGCTGCCCCACCAGTGAATGCCCAACACTCTCCACAACTCATAGGTGGGAAGGTCCGTGAGGGCAGGCAAGAGCTCACCTAAATTAGCCACACACACAGAATTCATAGTGGGAACACAGCCCTCAGCATCAGGTATTTTAATTTGCAGACTCATGCTTTTTCCTGATATAGACATAGCCAGCAGCAATTATAAGAATCCAGTCTAGCATTAAAATAATTAAAATTGACATATTGAACTCCCCCAGAAGGAAGACCCATAAGAAATAGGAATATCCGTAAAGAAATTTGATCCAACAGAAGTCTAAAACAGTCCAGAAGACCTCATAGCACTCCTTTTCAGTCTTTTAGCACTCTACAGGAGCCTCTACTACTGGTTGTGTGGTGTTGTTTAACACCAGAAATTGAAGGAGTAAACACAGATTGATACACCAAGATTTGGACTATTCAAGAAGACATGGTCATCTAAACAACATCCATTTCAGTGTAACATGAGGGATCCATCACCTGAGGCAGGGAAATGTATGTAGGGTACCTAGGAGGTAGAAGAAAATAAGAAAATACTCAGAGTACAGAGGCATTTATGAACACAGATAGTTCAGTTTGGCAGGTTATAAGTAAGTAGAAGGAATGCAGGTCTTGCCAGAGATAAAAATAAATTATTTGTTCTGTTCATTGCATAAGAGAACCACAAAAGAAGTTTTAACATTAAAAACAGGCACAGAAACAAAATTTTAAAGGTTAGAGAACTGCAAGAACCTGCTCTGGAAAGCATGTGAGATAAGAGTGATTAGGATTAATTTGATACACTTAGAGGAAATGCAGATACTTTCCATACAGGTGTGTTTTTATTAGAGATTACTGCTGGGATGCTGTTCAGCCTGCTGGGGGAAAAAGTGTAAGCCAGTAGAGGAAAGACAGACCTTGCCAGGTAAAGAGTCAAGGATAATTTAGATGGACACACAGTGAGAAAAGCAAGCCATGAAATACCTTATTTAGCAAGATGGTGTTTTTTCCTGGGGTCTAAAGTTGAGGAGCACTATTATCTTGAAAATCCTTCATGTCTTGTCAGCACAGTGCACACAACAATGCCTTACATATAGCCTTGCTTACTTTGATTTCTTGTAAAATTTTCTTCTGGCCCCTTCACAAAATTAAAACCTCTTCAAAATACGTAGTTAGCATCCTGTCAGTTCCCATCCCTGTCAGTACCCATGTCAAGCAGTTGACAGAATGATTTTTGCCCTGTAGTACCTGTGCATCATTATCTCCAGCCATAATAAAGGCAGTCTTTGGAGAAACATTTGCCATATTTGGAGCTACTGGTTGTCCAGTGTCTTATTAATGAGCATTTTGAGGAAACAGCTTACCTGTTTACACGGGTGACACAGCACTGTTTTTGTGTGACTTAAGTATCACACATTTAACTTCTAGTCAATAAAATTTTTAGGCTTGAACTTTTCCCTTGGCATCTTAGTACCATCTCTCCTTAGGAGCCTAAGAACAGCAACATGATGTAGTTCATACACCAACACATTTTGACTACTGAGTTTAGATGGAAGGATGATGGTGCTTATTCCAGTAGGACTGGAAAGCAACTGTCAGCACTTAGAACTACAATGTTAGCTCCATGTGAGTTATTAGAGCTGCAGCTATCTAAGCTTAATCCTGGCATTCAGGAACATTTCCTTGGATTTTACTGGACAGATGCATTTGTGGACACAGCTGTACAAGCACTGAGGGAGAAAACTCCAAGCCTACGTGCTTCAGAGCCTTCACCACAGTTAAACACATGTAGCATGCTAGCACAAGTGAAAGGGAGAGCTGCTATGTGCAACTTGATCATTACATTTGGTCTAGCAGTTGCAAAGACACAAAACTGCTCTACAGGTGCTGGTTTGCTGTAGTACAACATTTCTACACGTAACATGGTTAGGGAGCCCACCTTAACAGATGCTTTAGAATAAATAGTACTTCTAAGATTTCCTGTGCTGAATAGGAGTAATAATAATAGGAGAAGATTGAATTACCCTTTTACCACTTGGAAAAGGGTAATTAATAGCTTACCAAGACCCCCATATACACCACATAACAGTCTTCAATCCTTGTCAAAAATAAAAATATATTAAAATTTGAAACCCAGAACATTTTCACTTAGTTTCCTACTTAAAGTAGCTGTAGGCTCCTGCTTTAAAGTGACTCTTCTTAATACTAGAAGCTCACAGGTACCTTCTCTCTTCCTTGCTACTCTTTTAAACCTTTCTTATTTGTGCCTTACAGGTGTGAAGCTTTCAGCTGAATTAACTTTGCCTTATCCAGAAGCAGTGAGGAATATGTTTCTCTGAATATTAATCTTGCTAAGTATGAAGGACTAATGCTTAAAAAATAACTTGCCTGAATTTCTGTTACTTTGGGAGTTTGGAGATTTGTTTGTTTGGTTTGTTTTGATTTGTTTTTCCAGTCAGAATTCCACAGGCTTAAATGATTTAACTCCAAGGGGATACACTGTTAAACATAGGATGTTTGCTTCCCATGTTTATTACAAAATCTACAGTGATCTCCACAGAGCTTCCACTTAATTAGAGTTTGGCCACCAATTTAAATAGGTAGCTCAGGTCCAAGTTGATTAACAGAATGGAAAGGTCTACTCCAAGTGTGGGCTGTAGTAGAAAGATTAGAAGCTGAGCAGTTACCTTTACATGGTGAGCATGTCTGAGCTTGATGAGGTTATTTCCTGAACCTAAACAATAAACAAGGAACCGTGCAAAGTTGCAAACCTGCATATGGGATGCATCTGTTGGAAATTGTGACAAAAACTAGCAATCTTAACCTCACTGAAGTCAGTGAAACATTTTTCATGTACTTGATTGGAGCCAGGATTTTGCTGTAGGCACTTACACCTCAATTTTGCAGGAGTTAATGCACGTTGCACAGTAAATACCTCTGAATAATGTTTAACTCCTCTCCTTCCCAGTTCTCCCTTTTTCTTTAGGTTGAGTTTTAAATTGCTTTCTTTTTCTTTTTTCTTTTTCATCTCCATTCCCCTTTTAAAATCAGAAACTGAATAGATATCCTTTCAGCATTCTGCTTGAGCAAGACCAATGGCATCACTTTTACAGTGTACTGATCATGATGCAGAATAGTATGATGTATTCCATCAGACTTGCAAAGCACTTAAGAAATACTAATTAAGTACTGTGTCTCTGTAAAGTCTGTAAGCAATTAATTTTATAAGCCAATGCCATTTAAAGGAGAGGGAAGGGTGGATTCTCATCTTAGTGCATAACCTCTTACTCATTTACAGTTATTTTCTTCCTGGGTGTCTAGACCTGAAATAAGTTCCTTATGCAGCTTTTGTGATGCCATCAGTAACAGGCACATTTGTGAAGCCAAAAAATGCAAGACACCTCTCATATTTCTGTTACGTGAAAGCACGTCCTCTCAAATTCATTGTCAAATGTAATTGTGGTAAATCAAGTCAGTAGAGAAGATGGGAAGAATTTGAGACTTAAACTCCAGCCCCGCCTTCACTTCATTAGAACAGGTATTCCTGAACTTTTGGTGTCCTATATTTGCTTTTGTGCATGTAGCAAAGGGCTTCCTTGATGCTATAGGCTTCCTTTTCCCAGACACATTTACTCTCTGCACCTGGAAATCACATGTAGGCAGATTTTGAAGGCTTCATAAATTTGTTTGGGCTTTCCGGATGTGTGGTAGTTTTAGAGAGCAGATGCTTCTGAACTGGTTGCTGCATGCCTGAGAACTCTGGATGCCAGCACTGTGAGCACACACAGCAGTTACAGGACATGAAGCCCCACAGGAGCAGCTCTGTGTGTATGCTGTGCTTATCCAGCCATGTATATGAAGTGCAACACATCAAAAACAGCAGACATGATGCAGACATAACTGTGCAGTCAGGTCCATGCTCTCGTGGGGGGAATTACATAGTTGTTTGCGTATAGATTATACATCCCCTGTTCCTGTGTGTTGCAGCTGCTGCATATGTACAGCTTTTTCTGCCCATTAAAGCCTCTGCAGACCTATGGGATTTCTACCACTCTAGTTTGCACCCTGATGTACACACTCCTCCAAAGAACAGGACCCTTACTTGTTCTACTTCTCCTGTCAATTCCCCCTTCCCTTCTAATAACAAGTTCTTGCAATGAGACAGTTCTTCTGTGAAACACCCTCAGACAACTTCAGTTTGCACAGAAGAGAGATGTGGCAGTCCCCAGTCCTTTTTCCCTCCCCAGGAGTTCTTGGTCTTGGTAATTTTGCTGCTTACCATGCTCTGGTTCTGACATGTGTTGGATCTCTTCATTAGCCACTTTGACCTATTAGCCTGGAAGAAAAACAGCAGAAAAGTGGGTAGCTGTCTCTGGCATAGTGAGGGAAATAGCTGACCAAATGACAGATACTAGGTAGAGGATCAGCAGATTTGCCAATGATACCAAGCTGTGAGGTGTGGAGGGAAGCGATGACACTTGGCAGGCTTGAGAGATAAGCCTGTGTGAACCTCATGAAGTTCACTAGGCCAAGTGCAAGTTGCTGCAGATGGATTGGGGCAATCCCAAGCACAAATAGGCTGTGCAGAAAATAGATTGAGAGCATCTCTGGGGAGAAAGAGTTGGGGGTGTTGGTTGACGAGAAGCTTGACATGACCCAGTAATATGCACTTGCAGCCCAAAAATCCAGCCATGTCCTGGGCGGCATCCAAAGCAGTGTGGCCAGCAGGGCCAGGGAGGTGATTCTTCCCCTCTGCTCTGTTCTCATGAGACCGTATGTAAAACGCTTTGTCCAACATAAGAAGGACATGGACCTTTTAGAACAAATCCAGAGGAGGGCTAGATAGATGCTCAAAGGGCTGGAGTACCTCTCCTGTGACCACAGGCTGAGAGTTGGGGATGTTCTGCCTAGAGAAGAATAGACTCAGGGAAGAGACCTTGGAGCAGCTTTCCTGTACATAAAGGGGATCTTTAAAAAGCTGGAGAGAGTCTTTTCACAAGCATCTGTGATGACAGGACAAGGGAGAATAGTTTTAAACTGAGAGTAGGTTTACATTAGCTATTAGGAAGAAATTCCTTACTGTTAGGAGGTTAAAACATTGGAACAGGTTGTCCAGAGGGATGTCCCATCCCTGAAAGTATTCAAGCCCAGATTGGATGGGGCTTGAGCATCGTGATCTAGTGGGTAGCATCCCTAGCCATGGCAGGGGGTTTGGAACTAGGTGACCTTTGAAGTCCCTTCCAACCCAAATGACTTCTGTGATTCTGTCATCAGGGGAGTACCGAGATGTTGCAAGTGCAGCTGGGAGAATGGCAGAGATTGAGAGACCTGACCCCTCACTTTTTCAAGTGACTTGTTAGATCAGCTTAGCTGCCTGTGAAGTGGTAATTTGATTTGTTTCTTTTACAGAAGAGCGGTCCTACATTACCTCTTTTTCTCTTCTCCTTGGAAATGTCATTCACTCTGGGAAAATTTGGGTGGATTCAGTTTTTAATCTCAACATCATTAGAATAATATATTTGGAAGGGTTATCAAGGATTTTCTACATTTCTTTCCTACAGGCACTTGCATATAAACTTTCTTTCTGTGGCCTCACACCAGTTGGGTTGTTTTTCACTTGCTATTCATATGTTGGAGGCTAAAACCATTGCTATAATCATGTTCATAAACCTCTATGATTTTTAAACATGCTTATTCTGGTTCTATGTTATCCTTAAAAATACTTTGAATCCATTATCTTGCTCTAAATTAGTTTCAAAATTGTTCCTAAAACTAAATACACCTCCCATGTTGTGTGGAAACTGCTTTGGAATTAAACAGAAAAGTGAGAAGCTTCTGCTGCCTGCCTCAGAGAGTGTCAAGCACATGAAATATTCTTCCCACCCCCCTGAAAAAATTAAGAAATAAATAAAGAAAAAAATCCTTTTTCCCCCTACTTCCAGCTCAATTTGAACTGGAAGAACATAAAATCACACCATGATGAAATTCTGATTTTTCCTTCAGTATTGTTTGAGAAATGATGGATGACTTCAGTGCAGTAATAAAGCAGTGTAGGCACCCGTCTGCCACAGTGGTGGAGCTTAGAAGATCAAAAGAACATTGTCATCTGCTTGACACACACACACACCCAGTGTTTGTTCATTAATGGCATACTTTTAGTGTAGGTTATAACTGTACACACTGTACAAAAGAGCTGTGCCATGAAGTCCCCTGTCCCTAGGGGACAGAAGGAACAGAAAAAAAAGCGGTTGATTAAAGCATTCTCAGCAGGTGAGAGCATCCCTAACACTGACACATTTTACTGTGAACTTTGAAAGGGTGGGAAGAATAACTCTTCGCCACCATCTTCATTTGATGGTATTGTTCAGAATAAATCCTCCACTGGTAGAATAATCCCTGATAAGAGGCATTCTAGCTTTCAGAAGTCATGCTCTCAAAGCATACACAGTGGGGGGGATATTGTAGTATCAGTGCTCCATAAAATACGCACAATTTGGTTTGGGGTTGCCCATCTGTTTTGGCAACAGAAAGAGGAGGTCTAGATATGTGTGTTAAACCAAATATGACCCATTTTAGGTTCTGAAGTAAAAGAGAGTTTGTCCTTCCCTGACAGAGACAAGATTTATTGTGTTTTTCCTGATGTTTTTCATTGTGTTTTTCTAAAGATCCAAACTTAACTGAAAAGCAAAAGGGCTATTGGGGGGGAGAGGGGTTGGAACTAGACAACCTTTAAGGTCCCTTCCAATGGAAACCATTCTATTATTTTATTATTTGCTTACTGGTTTTGCAATTTTAGGAAATAAATTTTCTCACCTCTAGTTTAGGAAAATCTGAGTTGCAATGAGGTTAACTGAGTGACTTCCAGATCACACTCATTCCTTGCATGGTAGCATTGACTTAGTGGTAGAGCATTAGAAATTAATCTCACCCTTTCTCTCTGTGAAAGTGAAAGTGTGTTGGACAGGCGTTTCAGCACGTGGGCTAACGTGCCTTTGGATCATACACAGCTAATCCTCTTTGTACTTTGCTGACTGTAACCTGCTTAGTCTTACATGAAATGTATTCGTCGTCTTTTCCTGAGCCTGATCCAAAGCCTGAAGTCAGTGGAAAGAGGTCCAGATATTTTTTCAGTAGTTTTGGAGCTAACTGTATACGAACAGCTGGTCTAGCACTGAGTCTTCTAGTTGAAAGACAAGGAAAATAAGCACCAAGTCACACTGGACTAGGTGCTGTATTAAATATATAAATGAAAGTAATGTGAAACTTGTAAAACCAGACTGGACAAAACATTCTGAAACATGCTGCAGGGAACAGTCTAGTGCTAGCAGGGGAATAAGTTAGCTATTTAATGATTTCTTTTCCATAGCTTTTACTTTTCCACATATTCTATAATGTAACAGTATTCTTTTCTCCTTGGGCAAGTAGCTGTCAGACAGCAGCACTGGAATGAGAACATATGTAGTGTTTGCTTTTATCTTACATTACAAAACAAGTATGAATACCTTCTGTTATTCCAAGTATAAAATTACAGGTGTCAAATCATTTGGTGCTTTAAATGTTGTGCCAGAAAAGTGATCCAGTAAAAATAGCTGTGCCCTGTCAAATCTGAGCAGTTAGTATTGTTACTACAGTTTCTTGCATGGTTCCAACAGTGTAACATGGCAGAAACAAGTGTAACAGACCAGCAAGAAACTTGCCTGGAATCACCCAGAGCATAGAAAGACAGGAGGATGGAAAGGAGGTAAACCTAATGACCCAGAGTGAGATTCTCACTTACGGTTGGTTTGAACTTTAAAAATTCTGTTAAACTAATGCTGGTTAACATCTTAGGGGCTGATTCTTACCCAGAGATCCCAAAGAGTTAAATTAAAAAGTGATTTGTGCTTGGTTCTGGGTGAGCATGTGGTTGATCCTCTGTCCTAAGGAGTGTACCATTTAAAAAGTAGAAGTGTATTTAGCTGGAAAGGTTGAAAAATTTTATCATCTCCACATTACAGGTGGGAGTGCAAAACACTGGGGTGAAGAAGTTTTGGCTGGGTTAAAGAGTTGAGATCTGAGTTGTCAGTGCCAGAGAACCCCTAAGTCCTGTCAAGTGCTTTGCAAACAAGGCCATCCATACCTAACTCTCGTATGGATGTGAAATTGTTAATGCATGTATGTGGTGAAGTTTCCTGTGGACCTGAAGTAAAACAGGAGATACAAGAACAGGTCATAGCAGAGCTATGTGTTTTGGTGTGTGAATTTCTCCTCAAAAGAACATGAAGAGCCACACAAACTTTATGCAGCTTCTGGAATTTATGTTAATACTTTTTTTGTCCATTCTGCAAAAGCCAGGCCAGAAGAGAATTTATATAGTAGGTTATGTCTACTAGGGGGCAGAAGAATCACTGCGTTTAATACTCTTTTTCAGGTCTTCAGAGCTATGGTGAAACCTGGATAGAGACAGCCTGATTTGCTAAATTGGGAACATGCTGCTTCAGTCAGTATGGATGTTATGAAGCTAATTAAAGGACATAGCAGCTGACAAGTGGATCTTTAATCCCTGTCAAATCCCTTACGTTTATGACCAGTGCGAAGTAGTTTATATAGAAAAGAAATTTTTACTCCTGAATTCACGTGCTTCCAAATGAGGTGTGTTTTTCATGGCAATAATCAGAACACATTTACTTACTATTTTAAGGATGAATTTTGTCTGCCTTATAAATCACTCCCCAAATCCCAGCTCTAGTCCCCTACTTCTTGAAAACCATGGGAGTCATATTTGTTGTCCACACTGGTATTTTAAGTAAGTGGCATGAAGGGTGTGTCAGGCTGCATAGTATGCTGCTGAACAGCAGACCAAATCCTGGTGCTTAGAGGCTGCAGTTGTGCTGAAAGGTCAGAAACATCAAGGACATGTAGTGCACCAAAACCTGCCTGTTCCTGAGATAGTGAGGAACAGTCACATGTGTTGATTTACAGAAAAACTTCGTTTGGTTCCTTTTTTTTCCCCTTTGCAGACCTCATGCTCTTGCTTAATGTAAATAGCTTGTGCTGCAATGATTAAGTCCATTTTAGGTTCATTTCCATTAATCTGTGAAAAGACTGTGCCAAAACCCAGAATCAGCTCTGAAGGATAAATTGTGAGGTTTTTTTGATTTCTGAAAAAAAGAACTCAGCAGTAGGTTGTCAGTTAGTACATCAAAGGATGCATCTAGTGTACCTCAGTATGCTGTAACGTGAGCCATTTGTTCAAAAGTTAGTTCTAGTTAACTAACATGACTATTCATTCTAAAATAAGCACTCAGGCAGTGTTTGCTCCTAGGCAAATACTTGTTCTGCTACAGTTCTCAGCTCAGCTGCCTCTGATCCCCTTTGCAAGTGCCGAAGTTTTTAGCCTTTGTAGTCATGAGAGTTAATTACCATTCATTTTGTTCACTTTTCTGCATGGCCAAAAGCTTTTATGTCTTTTACATGACTTGGGAGTGGAAAGACTTGCCTGCATTAAGGGACTGTTTTTTATGCAATATGTGGTTAATAGTTGCCAAGAAGTGGTCTTCCACATGTGTGCTGGCAGGTTGGTGGCTGTGCAGCTGCAGTGCTAATTACATTGCTTGGCTGGGTAAGCACAGTGCATCTGATGGTGGAGATAGGCTCCAGGGCCCCGCAGGAGGTCGGGGTTAGGTAAAATGGGCCACCTGGGCTGTTGTGGCTAGATGTGGCGTCTAGGGGCAGATGGGATGGATCTGGTGGGGCTGAAGCCCTGGACATGTGGAGAGAACACGTGGGAGCTATGATACGGGGCAGTGAGTAAGGAGCAGAGGAAGAAGTTAAGAGCAGGCTAAATCAATTAATGTAGCAATCAGCTGTGCACAGTGCAGTCCTTTGATGTTGGGCTGGAGTCCCTTAGTTTTGGGGGTATTCATGTAGTAGGACAGGAGCATGTATTATTGTTTAACTTTCATATCAGTCCAAGAAAACTATCTCCCAGCTCAAAAGCATTGTCCTCACAGAAGTGGATATTCAAACACTGTGCTCTTTAAAGGTTGTGGCCTGCAGTAGCAGGAAGCTCAGGGGAGACTGAATACTTTTAGTATCTCTAAGGTCTGGAGCCTTTTCCTTGAATTATGTTTTTCCTTTTCAGCTAAATAAACCGTAGCAGAAAGCCTTTCACTGTGTGCTGAGATATTCTCAAGTGCTCTTGTTTCCAAGGGTGACTTTACTGGGGGCAGCAATGTAGTCTCAGAACAGAGCTCTTATGTGTCCCAGTTACAGAATTACTTCCCATGCTGCAGACAGCTTGATTTGTGAAAGAAAAAAGAATAGCAAAACAAAACTCAACCCACAGCCTGTGCAAGAGAGAAAAACACAGACTTGCTGTGCTTTAGAAAAAGTGTCAAACACAAACATTTTAAAGGAGGAAAGCTTCTAGTCTTCATGTACATGATAAAAATCCTTTTACAAGGATAAGCCACATAACTAATTATTTTTCACTTTAAAAGTTTCCTGTTTAATACCTATGGGATAAGTCTGTGCAGCTAGCTGGAGGCCAATTTTAACCTTGGACCATTGAAATCTGTTGACCTGTGGTTTGGTACAGAGCTGGCCATTGTTGTTTTTTTCCTGCTTTGAAATAAGGGGTATCTGGGAAATCTTTAGTACTGCCACCTCCAAGACAAAAAACAATCCATGTCTGACTGTGTGCTAGACCTGCTTTACTTAGCTTCCAAGTGTTGCAAAGTAGCCAGATACTGAAAATGCTGCTAATCGACCAGATGTCAGACTTAGAAACTCATCATTATGCACTTACGCTGAATCTGGTTGATACTGAGCACTTTAGGTGCATGTATAATTCTAGAGCTATTTTGTTCTGGTTTGAGACTAAGCAGTAGTTGTAGAAAAAGAAGACTGTTCTGCAGTTGAGCATGCAATTTTATTTCTAAAGCAAAATCTCATGCACTACAGGGCTCATGATTTATAAATCTGGTACAATGCTGAAGGAAGCTGTGTCTTGATTTGCAGCTTATAAAAACAGGATTTTGCTAATAAATGTGTTCTTCAGAATTACAGACCAGCAGATTCTTAAATGTGGAGGTCATGGCTTTGTCTTGAATGGTAGCCTCCTATGATTACTGTGTACTGTGTTTTTATGATAGGTGAGACAGCTTCTTCCCGGCCACTTAGTTATGTCACCATTAAATGGAGAAAAGGAATTGGGATGACCTAATCTGGAGGGGGTAAAGCAAACAGCAAAGTACTGCCATTGGTGAAACAAATTTGCTTTAAGCACATTCTCTAGTTAGTCTGAGTCATCAATCATCAATCACATTTGTTCTCTTCTTCCTCTTCTGTCTTTCCCTGAGCTGTATTATAAAGCAGTGTTGTGACTGGAATCAGGGGTGCACTGTCTGGGAGTGGTCCTGAGAGCAGGCAGGGATGGGGACTGTGAGTACGGACTGAGCCAAAACACAGAGAGACAAGCAAAGCCCACTTCACAAGAGCTGCTTGAGTAAGTGCTGCCTCTTAAAGATAGCTCTGGAAGGATATATCCAACCATGGATAGCCATGCATTAGTCCAGTGACTTCTTTGGTGCCTGTATCGTGCACTGCCTGTTCTACCTCTCAAGCCTGGAGCTGTCCCTGTTGCTTCCTCCTGATTCAGGCTTTGGGTATTCCTCTCCCTGTCGTTGCCCCATCCTCAGATGTTCACAGTTCCTCACAGTGCACAATGTTTCCTAAAGTCAGCCAAATACACAGTTTTGAGGATGCACTTTAGCATGTGCTGAGCTCAGAAATCTGTCTTCACCAATTTGATTCCCTTATAAGAACATGTCAGAAATGTTTTCTTTGCTTAGCATGTTTGTGTACACATGTATGTTCATCTGTGTATCTGTGTGTATTAACAGTGAGCATTAAGTGTAGGCATCAGGGATGAAATGGACTGTAAAATTTCCATGCCATCTGCCTAAACAGCACACTGGCTTCAAAGCAATGCTCAGATGTTTATAAAAACAAGACTGAATGATGATGAGGATAATGATGAGGATGATGTCTATGTGGAGGAAAACACTTATTTCTCAGCTGGCAAACTTTTTTGAAACTCAGAAATGTTTGCTATGTGATATGTCATCTTGTGATCCCAGTTTTCTGCTTTGTTAGAACAGCACATAGATTGAGGAAAACAAATTAGTGGTATGACAAAATGATTTGACATTCAAGAGAGGGTTTCTCACCTCTCCATGGGAGGGAGCTGGTTGGCAGCCTAGGCTGAGGCTGCAGCAGCCCCAGTTTTGGTGACAGTGGCTGTGTCATTGGTTTTGTTCCTCCACAGAACAATGGGACGAAAGCAGAACCAGGAGTGGTGTTAAGGTGGCAAAACTGTAGATTGAAGAATACAAATTCAGTTATAGTATCGGTTATGCTATTAGCCAAGTTCAGCCAATTGCATTTATGTTGAGCAACAACCAGAGCCTGTTGGAGCAAGTGGGAATTTTGCCATCAGCTTCCCTGAGAAGCAGGATTTTGCTTGTTGTTTAAATTAGCCATATCTTCATGCGAGCATATGGGAGCAAATGCAAACGTCATGAATTGAAGAAGCCAGTAAGCAGCTTTATGTATTTACTTTGTTACACAGGTAAAAGCTGAGACAGCAAAACCCATCTGCTAAGTCTTCAACATCTCTGTAAAATCTATGTTAGGGTAAGAGTATTCTTTTCTATTTTATTTTTGGCCTTGATGCTGAATGAGTGCATCTGGAGCTCAGACATCTGATGCCCTTATTGTAAATTAGTTAACTTGAAAAACTGCACATGCTGTCAGATCTTTGCTGTGGAAATGCCAGGCTCTGTAGTTGAGGTGCTTTTGTGTGTGCATATGGGTTTTTTTAATGTGAAAAGACTCTTGAACTTTATGCATAAACACTGTTCTCAGTCTCTCTGTTTTTTTTCCCCTCCCTCTTTTGTTACAAACTGTGGACTAGAATTGAATATTCAGGGAAAGCTCCCCAGGGAGATTAGGGACATGGACAGATTTTAAATAGAGTCCTAATGCATGGGCACGAAAGGACAAACATTCTAGTGGGAATACTTGTGCAAATTCCCTGCTTTGGGGTCAAAATGCATTAAATAGCTGTTTGCGTGCTAAAGATGCTTTTAAAATCAATACAGACCAGAAATTATTAAATTTATAGATAGAGATGGTGCTCAGTAAGAGTAGAAGTACTTCAGTGACACCTTTTGTTATAAATAATACAACAGTATATTGTAGTCCTAGAGAGAAGTGCATCTATAAATCCCTTTCTGCAATGCTCAGAATCCCAGATCACACTGAAACTTACATCAGGCAGGATTTGTCCATATCCTTCCATATCCTGGAGGGCTATGGGAACTGAGACTTAGCAGTAGGAATTAGATGCCTTGACATGAATAAACTGCTGTTATCAGTTATTCTGATTACACTATTGTGGAAGATAGCTTATTGCTATATTTAATAAATCTACATTAAAAGAAATTGAATGAAGCCATTGCACAAAGAAACAGCCATGATACATATATCTGGGGCTGCTGTGCAGTAGCTAAACTCAGGTAGAGTCCAGGTGTAAAAACTGGCAACCTGGATGGGTCAGCATCTGAAACTGGTTGCATAAGAGCAACATATCAAAGCTGCAGCTGTTTGGCTTTGATTGCCAAACAGCTGGTATTTATCATATTGCTATGTGCATATTTAAGAACAAATGCAATTTAAAAAATATTTCATTCTGAAGTAAATATCTTGCCTTACCATTGCTGCACATTTGCTTTATGGGTCCTTCAGCCTGACTCCACATTACTGCTGCATCCTGTTTTCTGGAATGGAAGCAAATGTCATTTGCAGTATGGAAGTGCAGCAGTGTTTCCATAATACTTGGATCATTCAAGTTCCCATTACAGACCACATTTTATTAATGTGTGCATTTAATAAGGCCCTTTGCCTCTATTGCAACTGTCTCCTGTTATGGTAATCCCTAAAAAAGCTGCCACTAAATTGAGGCCCTTTGTTTTACATGCTGCATGCTTGCAGCTGCTGCAACCATTTGACAGCTTCAAAGTCCATACTTCTTAAGTTCCATCTTAGTTTGGGGCAAAAGAACAGGTCTTCAGTGTTGGGCCCTGCAGCACTGCATTGTGCAGCCTGCAGCTTTTTATTGCTGCCTGCTTCCTGACTGTGCCCACAGCTCTGCCTTTGGCTCCTCTTTGCTTTCTACTGGTTCAGATATTTTTCTCCAACCTCACAGCTTTTTTTATGGCCTACCACTCCTAATTGCACTTTTTAAACCATTCCTTGGAGACATCTTCTCTGCACTAAATGTTGTTCTCAAGCTTATTCTGCAAGCTGGTTTTGAAGACTGTGTTGGGTGTATGTATCTCATTTGCCACCTGGAAGACAGCAGTCAAGTCTCACTCTGAAGGTATAAGAAAGAACTGTGGCTGTTGTACATGGGAGATATAATTTTGGATTGTTTCAGAATGAGGTGGCCTCTCTAACCTTAGCCTTGCTCTCAGAAATGCCTGTGGTGTAACTACATGCAGAAGTTTGTGTTTTGGATGTTAAAGGGCACAATTCTCTGTGACAACAGAACTGCTGTTGGCATAAATGGCAGATTTCATATCTCCACTCATACATGGCTGCTAAAGCTAATCAGCCACCAAGGAAAGCCAGAACCCTCTCCACAGGCCCTTGCTCAGATAAATACTCTGTGATCCCCTGAGACAATATTTCTGGCATTAACCAGGGTGCCCTTACATACACCTGCATTTCATCCCTAAAATGCACAGGTGTTTCTTAAATGAGTCTTGTGTCTTGGCTGTTTCACAGAAATGCTTGAAGAAAACTAAATGCTAAAAGCCGGGAACATTTTTGTGAGCTTGTGGTACTTACTTTTCCACAGGAAGCTGGACGCACTATGCAGCCGGCTTGGATTCTGTTGCTGCTATCCTGTTGGGGCTGCTCCCCATCAGTTATGTGCTACATGATTACGGATTCAAAGGGGGGCGGGGAGGAGCCCAAAAAAGCAGCACTAGGGATTGAGATGAAGCCGCTTTCCGTAGTGTTCTTCCATCCGAAGAAGGTGAATAACGCTTGTGTTTGTGTCCAGAAGGTGGCACCGGCAGCCCGAGCCTGCCGGCGCCTCTTGCTTGTCCGGCCCAGCCGGGCGGGCACCGCCACCCCGCTTGGAAACACCCTCGCTAATCCGGGGTCTCAGCCTCCTTAAAGGCTCTCAGCCCTTTAAGCTCGTAACTAAGCCGGTGCTCTCATTGCCTGTCTCCAGGCCTCTGAGCCCACGGGTGACAGACTTGGGGTGTGACCCGTCATCGGTGTGACTGGGATCTTGGGACTTTGAATAAGCAGCTAAATCCTGGGAGGAGCAGAAGCTCTAAGCTGCTGGATCTTTACCTCCTCATTACAAAATTAGTTTTACTGTTGGAAGTGGAGAAAAGTCTGTCTGGAGACACCATACAGCATTGTGTTTTGGTTGGTTTTTTTTTTTATTTTAGACAATGTCTGGCAACAGATGTGTTACTACACGTGCTGGGAAGCATTTCTCAAGTGTCAACTCCAAATACTCAAAGAGGAGACAGTATTTTCTCTGTTTTGGGGAAATCTCTGTGAATGTCAAAGGTAGACCTAGAGCAGGGGTTTTGCACTATGATCTGACACTTTCAGCGAATGCATGAGGTGAGGAGACAACTTGGTGCTGGAGGGCTCTCAGCTCACCATCCCTGGGCAGTGAAACTGTTCTGCAGCAAAAGGGAGTAGATAAAATTTTCGAGCACACTTGAGGAGTCAGATGATTTAGGCTTTTCTGCAAGAGTGATTCTGGCCATTATGTTTCCTTTCTTGAGATGGAAGATTGCTTTCTTAATTTAGGCAATGGTTTTCCAGCCTCAGAAACCACAGGGTTCCATGTGGAATTTTGGAGATTCCCTGCACTCCATGTTGGCCCGTCTGTTCCCACTTTCCCTTACTAGCATTATTGGTCTTGGTTATTAAAAAAAAAAAAAAAAAAAAAAAAAAAA
>WEIU01001193.1:27284-68733 GCA_013389925.1 Aegithalos caudatus
AAAAAAAAAAAAGGCAAAAAAAAAGCAGCCAACATACTTTCTTCCCTCTTTTCTTCACCCTGTCTCACCCCAGGAGGAGCCCAAACCAGTCTCCTGTGCCTACCACTTGGAGCCAACTGCTGTGGTAGGAAGGAGAAGGCAGGCACCAGTCCACCTACTGGTTGGTGGTGCCTGTGCCCGCCCTCATCTTCCAGCCACTGCCCTCTGCTCCCTCCATGGCAGCTGTTCAGTCATGAACACTTGGCAGGCAGGAGCAGATACTTGAGGGAAAGCAGTGGTCTGCCTACTGAACATGTTGGTCTCTTTTGCAAAAATCACAATGAAACAAGTATCCCCAAACTTCCAAAGCTTTATTCTGTGCTGGTTCTTAGGCACTGTTAGTTTTCTAGTGGCATGAGATTGAAAAGCTGTCTGGAATAAACTTCTATCTGTGCACAGTGTGTTACTGTGTGCCTTCACTTTAACAGTGTCCTGAAAGGACCCTTTTTCTTTAAGAGGTATAAACAGAGTAGCTAGAAGTACAGGTAATCAGGTTCATTTAAATTTTAAAAAGGTTTTACCACTAGGGAGAAAATGTGTAGGTTGAAAATAAGGAGCAGAAGAGAAATTATTTCAGGTTTCACAGTTGACTTTGTGCTGGAACAGTTTGCTTTTTCCCAGGCGCTCATCTGCTGTTGATAGCTTTTGGCATTGTGCATATGCAGGAAGGCAGAATATGCAGCTGGACAAGAGGGCTGCATACAGAGAGAACCTTTTTGACCTTGCAGCAGCTTCAGATGTTGTAGTTCATTCTTATTTCTTCCCATGTTCTTTGTTTCTTGTATCATTCCTTGCTTAACATAGTTTAGGTGTTGGGACTCTTTTTTTTTATTATTATCCTTTTGTTGGTTTACACCACTTCTGATAGATTCTTTATCACCTGCTCCCTTCAAGGCAAACTGCAGGGCTGCAGGGCTTCTTCCCCTGTAGCAGCTGTGCTGGAGGACTGCTGATGAGGAACAAAATGGGAGCTACTGAGCAGTCATTTGAAGGCTAGCTATTAAAAAGAAAAAAGCTAGCTAATTAGAACTTAAAGGAAGAGGCAACACTTTGTGCAAAAACACCAGAAGGTAGGCCCTCTAAATCCCATACACTCCTTGTATATAGCTATAATTAACCCCACAGTATTCAATTTATTAATTAAAATTTAATTAATGTTTTCTGTCCTTGACAATCATTTTAGAGGCGGTCAGGAAAACATAGTGGCAGCTGGGTTTCTATAGAGCAGCAGTGACATTCAAAAGGGCAGAGCCACAGGAGACTCATCTCAGTCTCCTGGTCATACCTGTGATAAAACAGAGCTGAAACTGGCTACTGGATTTCTGGGAAAGGAGGGGAGGATGGGAGACAGTGCAAGCCCTGGTGTTCTGCTGCATACTTCCAGACATTACCCTACAAATGCAGTACTTGTCTTGATTATGAAAGTGTGAGAGAGCACTGGAAAATGTGGGTCATCTTTTACTTAGCAATTTACACACCGAATGCTGCTGTACATCACTGTGTTTCACTTGGGTTTGATGTTCTGCTTGGTGCTCTGTCTTGGTGCTCTGAGACCTCTCCTGAACTTCATGGACCCTGTCAAAATGGAACAGCTATTGCTTAAAAATGCTCTGGCTGAACTTGGTGCACTGCTGTTCTTCTCCAGCAGTGGGTTTCCTGGTCATTCATACTACCCATGGTCAGTATGCCTGACACCCGTCAGTGTCAGAGCACTCTTCTGGAACAAATCCATTGGGATCCACAATAGGAAATGTGAGTGTTGTCAGCTGTGTAGAGCACTCCAAGGTTTGCTTTAAACAGATAGGATAGATGTGG
Source organism: Aegithalos caudatus (assembly GCA_013389925.1). NCBI lineage: Eukaryota > Metazoa > Chordata > Aves > Passeriformes > Aegithalidae > Aegithalos > Aegithalos caudatus. The sequence continues at coordinate 29,139 of WEIU01001193.1, forward strand.
AAGACACCAAATGTGTTTCCTTCAGCAAGGACAGTGCTTAATCATTATCCAAGGTTAGACAATAGCATAATTTTTGTCCTCACCCATCCTTTTCCTAGAGCACACAAGGTTAGTTTTTTTCTGGCATTATAGTTTTTTGACATGGCACTGCTCTGCCTGCAGCATACACCTGTTAATACTCCTCATACTTTGAACTGAGAAAACCCACCAAGCCCATGAACAGAAAATACTGACTGTTAACTACAGGGTCATGAGAAGAGATGTAAGCTGAGCACTCTGCAGTGTCGCTGCAGCCAGTCCACTCAATAGGGACCAAACTCTTAGCAGTGTGGTCATGAGCCATTCTGCAACAACTGGCCTGTGAATAAGGGTCTGCGTACAGGCCTAGTGAGAACAGCCATGAGGTAAAGGAGGTCTTTTATTCACCATTTGACAGAAGGGTGCATACTGAATCACCAAGATAATGTACTCAGGGCATAGTGAAAGCGGATCTCTCAGTCACAGGGGAAAATCTTTCAGTACAGAACTGTCACAAGCAGCTGGGAGAGGAGGTGGGCTGCACTGCCCATCATTATGAACACCTTCTCTCCACTTCTCTGGATGAAACAGGAGATTTTTGGTATACCTAATGATGCAGGTTCTTGTGGTAATGAAGTGGCATGACATCTCTCAATCCCAGGGAGGCAGGCACAAGCTGTGCAGTGCTATGAGGCCAGAAGTGCTTCTGAGAACAGCCAGAAGCAGAACTGGAGTTTTCCAGTGAACATCAGCATTAGACAAGATGATTATCACAATCTGTAGTCTCCTTGGCCTCCAGACTTTGGTGCAAAAATGTAATTTTAGGACCATCACAGAGTCTGCTTGTATGGTCTGTCCTATGGTCATGCATGAAACCAGCCTCAAACCCATCAGGCTGTGAGTCACATCTCCCATCAGATGCGTTTTCACAGGTGTGGCAGTGTGGGGCTAGAATGAACAAGTTCTCTGCCTTTGTGTGAAAAGAAGTGCCTCTGATGCCCTGCAAAGGTGCTCATACAGCGCTGTCCCTGTTCTGCCAGCAGCAAGGCCAGAAGGGTGGAGATGAAGATGCCATTGCTATTGCAGTGGTTCTGTTGGCATCAGGCTGGGACATCTGATGTGGCAATGTTGAGTCACAGCAGCATTTAATCTTGTGTTGCCATATATGATGAATCAGGCCCGATCCCTTGTTATACTGTTGGTGATTCCAGGTAAATTTCAGCAGAACTGAGGGAGATGGAGGTAGATGCTGAGAATCACTGCAGCCTTCACTCTGAAATGAAGCTCCAGAAGAGCACAGCAATTATCCGACGGCTGTTGCAACAATTGCCTGACCTTGCACACATCATTTAGCCTTTCTTTTCTTCCTTTTTTTCTTTCTTCCTTGCTTTCTTCCTCTCTCTCTCTTTCTCTCTTGTAAATAATTTTAAGCAAATCTTTAGAAAAGTACTTCCTGTACCTCTCAAAAATTGATCTGTTTCTCTGACTTTTGCAAAGAGAGTAGAGGGAAAGAACAAACCCGAGGCAACTCACTGCTAAGTTTTTGAATTTGACATACACAACAACAAATTTGTCCAAAATGAGCTTTGCTTTACTGTAGATCATTTGTACCAGCCTGCAATTAAAAGGCTCAGCATTTGTTCTCATCGCTTTCTGAAATTACATTTTCCACTTCCTAGGCCCTGGCCTGAGGCAGTGGATTTTTTAAGCAATCATGCCTTGGTAATTAATGTTTAAAGATGAATGTTGCAACTTCTAAAACAGTGTTGCTGAGTAAAACAGCAAAAAGAATACAAAAGCTACAAGCCTTTTACAGAAAGCTGCAGAGTTTGGAGGTGTTATCCTTAGAGGTCCCAGCTACAGTGCATTTGATTACTCCTTCCTCCATTCTTTCAGGTGGGGGGGCAGCCATACTTAAAAAAAAGGCAGAGGAAAATAAAAATCACATCTGATCTGTCATTTCTTTGTGTTACTAACTCATCATCCCAGAAAGCTTGCTGGAAATGATTAACTCATACAGAGAGAGAGAGGGGAAACAAATCTTTGGCATGGTCTGTAGCTGTAACATGACCATTTTGGATTTTTGCAAAAGCATGGGAGGATAAGGAATAAAATACAAAGGGAGGAAGGGGTAAAAATGGAAGGGGAAGTTCCCTTCCTATGTCATGTCTCTTGGTTTGTTATGAGTCTGCCTTTTCCCTGCAGAAGCCACAGCTTCCAGTCTGTTACTAACGCAGCTGGATTTACCTGTGACAGCAGCCCACCCTACACAGGGCTTCTGTATGTGACAGACGTGCTCCTCAGTACCATTAGCTGAATCTCTCATTGCAGCTCTAAAAACTAAGTTGCTCTATCACCTACCCCTTTCTAACAGCAATCCTTAGCAGCTGGAAAGGCAAGTTGGGAAAATAAGCAACTTCAGCATTTCAGGAAGGGGAAAGGGTAGGCTGGATTGAGACTACCTCCCTACTTTAGACATCTGACTTGGGCATTGCAATCCTGATTCAGACCTTTTGGAAGACACACCTCATGTCTGATGTTTCACAATAGGTTAGCATGATGCAGTCTCTTCACCTGAGAATCCTAAGATAGGAAAAGAGGGAAAGCACCTGTAGTCTTGTGAATGATTTCTGTAAAAAGGGGCATGGGGGTCCCACTCTACCATGGGAGGGATGCTGTTTTTAATACATAGAAGTCTTTCCTGGTCTAGCAAAGGTCAGTGACAAAATCCTAAACAGATTAACTGGAACAGGAACAGAATACTGCTTTGGACTAATTTTCCATATTTTGTTTTTATTTTCCCCTCTTCTTTTCTTCCTTCCAGAAAAGAGAATAAAATTCTCAAACCAACATACAACTGGGAGGTTGGCTAACCAAGTTTGAAGCAGGTTCTCTGGGCTGTGTTACTCTAATATTCTTTTTGCTCAGAAGAAACCAAAACCCAAAGACCTCTTCTAAGAGCTCCATGTGTTTGATTCTACATTTAAGTGGAAAGATGGAACCTTCCAAATAATCCTGCTTTTCTGGAAGTGAAGTTCAGGCTCTAAGAAAGATTAGCAAAAGACTCATTAGGCACTAGTCATACTCATTTGAGTAACAGGCAAGTTTCTACCTGTGCTCACTTCTAGTATTCATAATGAATGTGTATTAGTGACTTCCTAAGCAGTAATTCCAGCAGAACAGTATTGTCTTCTGCTTTAGTAATTTTCCTGTTCTTTTAGCATTGTTTATATACCATTATCAGATATTGATACATTAACTGGATACCAGTGCTTGGCTATTTTATTATCCATTGCTTTAGTCATCTGTCCAGATTCCTGATCCTAAAAGGATTAAGCTAAATTTTAGGTGATTTTGCTGTTGAAGCACAGTGGTTTTGAATTGGTTTGTTTGGTTTTTATGACCTCTTTAAAGGTTTTCCAATAAAGACGAGGGTTTATTTGTATTAAATTTATGCCTACTTGTTCAAAATAACTTGCTTGTGTTTTTTAGTGTTGATTTTTCATAGATCTCTTAAGAAACACAAGTCCAGGAAGCACTTCTGCAGGATGCAGGGTGCTTCAGTTACTCTTCACGTTAAACATGACACAGATCATTCAGCATTTTGCTATACTGAAGCAAATGGAATGGAAAATATTTTGGTATTAAAAGCAGTGTGTCTTTCAAGAAATGTTTAATCCTAAACAGATCATTCAAATGAAGTGTAATAAAGACTACTGCAGTTAATAAAAATATTTTGTTCAACTCAGTGGGCTCTCAAACAGGCAGAGATAATATGCTTGCCCTTGCTAACAGTGTTCACTTAGCTATGTTTCCTTTCCTAGACTGGAAATTAGATTTCCTTCTCCATTGTTTATATAGAAAAACTCAAACTATTCAAGAAGATCATGTGGGAGCCACTGTTTTTAGAAGAAAGAGCTGCATTTGAATAAAAGATACCTCCCAACTTCATGTTCAGGCACTTAGCAGTAGCTAAAATAAGCATCCTTACCATGTTTTTGAGCTGAAGCCCTACAATAGGCTGTATGTGTCCCCTGCACATACCCCTTGCTGCAGGGAGGGACTGTACAAGAGCCTGCATCAATAAAACAGCAAGCAGCCAGCTCCTGTGCCAGCCCACATGTGTGTGCATGTATTCCCACTAGTGAGCATGTGCATTAAGCCACCCAAATTTATACACCTAAGGATAGAAATGTTTATCTTTTCTTTTTTCCTATGCTTCATTCCCAGCTTATTCTAAATCCTGTCCCCAGACTTCACACACTTCATTCTTACTTGCCCACCTTGAAGGCTTTGGACCTGAATTGAGCTGGCTTCCAACACCTTCAGCTGTCTCCAGGCCACACTTCAATTGGTACATATTTATGTAGAGAGCATTTTGCAAGATTTATGGCTCTTGATTTCCAAGGCTGTTTCATAAGGACCAAGACTCAAAAAGAATTAAGGAGAGACACAAGAGCAAATTGATCAGAGACAGTCACCCAAGTATCAGGGACAAGGATGAAATTTAGGGATCTGACTTTTTACTTGCACCATAGCACAATTTGGTCCTTGTTTGGTTTTGTCTCTTGCTCTTTCTTCTCTTCTTCATCTTTAGAGTTAAAATGGCCAAGGTAATAATTTATGCTCCAAATTTATTTTATTGTTCTGAAACTGGCAGTGAATGTTGTGCATTTTTCTTACGGAAATTTTTCTCTAAACCTTTCTCTAATGGTGCCACACACAGAGAACTTCTCTCCAGAAGTATGGGGCAGGGAGAATAAAAACTCTTAGTGACCCTTTTGCTATGTAACGTTTCCATATAATGCTGGCAACTGAGCTGCCACAGAGAGAACAACAAATATTGAAAGAGGAATGTGAAGGACATTATGAAACAAGAAAATAAGAAAAGGGATCTGCTCAGACAAGTTTCTCAGGAAAGGTGATGTAATATGTACTGTAGAAAATCCTAGCGGTTGACATAACAAAGTTTCTTTCTAAATAGCTGTGGATGCCAGCAAGCTGGGAGAAACAGAGTGTACAGCTGGGAATATAGCTGAACAGATGGTTTTGTCCAAAAGAAATATAGTAGGTGTAAAACTTCTTTTCAGAAGATGTCATTGAAGTTTAATTGAAAAGTGTCCTTTTAATTAAGGCTGAGTGATCACTGAATGGAAGTCTCATTTCTGTTGAGGCTGTTCTTGGTGATACTCTAAGATTAACCCATGCAGGCTGGCAGTACTCAAGAGGCTGCTGTTGGGATGCCACGGTACAGTTCTGTAGCAAGTGCTCAGTCCCATTCACAGACTTTTGCCAATGTTTATCAAGCTTTTTAACAGATGTCTTGAGAATTGCCCAACTTTTTATTGACTGACTTGCTCATATTTTAGTCTGGTTTCCTACATAAATGACTGTTCTCAACATGTGTTCTGCACGTATCCACATCTGTATACATAAAATTTGGGAACCTCCCTCTCTGTTTTAACAGACCTGACAGAGACACACAGGGTCTTTGAGATAATGAAAATATTAGAATTTTGTGGCAGCATGTGGCTGGATGTTGGAGAACATCTAGATCTTCTCTGCAGGGGAAAGGCTGCAGGGAACTCTGCTCTGTGTCAGCCTTGGAGACTCCAAAAGGCCCAGTATATCAGGTGTTCTCATTCTACTTCTCTCACAGCTTACAAATTTTAAGGTCTTGGTTGCAGACTGAAACCTTGAAAATCACTGGTTCCTCTACTTTGTTCCTCATGGTAATTATAGAGCAAAATACTGCATGTGCAGAGACTGGTACACACAAAGTATCATTAGAAGTGCCATTTTCAGGTAGGTTAGTTCATAAACGTTGGATAAACTACCAAACACAAGTCCCAGCTCATGGACTATTGTGGATTTATTCATCATTACAAACAGAGGAAGAACTGTATAGGAAGAATGTCTGTTTTAAAAATTATATTTAGTTATAGTGATAACATACATGGTCTGTTACCTACTTTTTACAAATATTGTTAACACCATTCAGGCAGCCAGCAGGCATGGTTTCATGCAAAGGACTGTGGTTATTTTCATAAGGTTTTTATGAATAAGGCTTGAGAAAGCTGCAGGAGATCTGTAATATTTTTGATGGCACTACTGTCATGTAAAAATATCATGTACCAACTTCTCTCTTTACTATAAATTGGTTATGAGGAAAACTAAGACAGTAGGACAGTGCTTGGAATGTCTTGGAATAGGAGGTTGAGTGACCATGTTGAATCCTTAGGGAATGTTTGAATATTCTACCCTTGTCTCTGATACATACCCACTCCTGCATTTTCTCTTTTGTTTTAGGTTGAGTCTGGATAAGAGCTGTCAGAAGGGCTTTTTAGCCGATTTGAGACTGAGTGATACCAATCTTGAACCACAGTTTTAGGGGAGTGGCACCAAAAGGCCTGTTGTTAACGCTGAGTGCTTTACAGGACAAGTAGCACTCCCTGCTTCCTCAGCTGCCTGAAAATCAAGCCATAGATACTGGCCTTCAATCCAAATAAGGTAAGTCAGGCCTGCATCAAGTATGACTGAGTTTGGTTGTCAGCCTATCATACAACTGTTTGAAATGAAGCCAGAGAAAAAATCACTAGAGTGCAATGATGTGCAGAGGTCGCTAATATTGCCAGATCTCTCCCTGTTGTGCTAAAACTACGGCAAGTGATGTCTTGTTAGTACACCCTAGTGCTGTGCTGAAGTTGGGCTGCATTTCAAGAGCTTCCTGAGTTACAGCAGTGCTGAGGCTGGGAAACTGCAGTAGATCCACTGGAAAAGCCCTGCCCACTGCAAAAAACAGACATGCTTCTTGGCCATGACAAAGGTTCCAGATTTCTTTGTGCAGCTTCAATTTATTTCCTAAAATGCAAAGTGCAGCAGACATCTAAGCTAACTGGTTACTTAAGAGAGTAAGTGGTCTTACTCAGTCTACCTTTTTTTAACCAAGGTAGGAAACCTCAAGGATAGGACTTGTTACTGATCAAAGCAACAACTTGTTATTCCTAAAGACACAGTCTCTAGAAGGTTATTGTATACATAAAGAGACCTTTCAAAAGAAGACTTTCAAAAGAGATCTTTAAAAAAAACCAAAACAACAAAACAAATCTATGCCTTCATCTGGGATACAATATCCCTAAAGTATCTCTTAAATTTACTGTATCCCTAAAGATAAACCATGCAAAAGCCTCAATTTGGGTTTTCCTCGTCATTTGCTGGGCTCAATTTAAGAGAAAGTTTCCCCCAGCTAAGACTTGATGGCAGCAGTGATGGGTAGGAGGAGCAGCGCATCTGGCTGCTCTCACGTGGCATAGAGTTGAAATCCAGGTTCTAGTTAGCCTTTAGGCCAATATTTGATAAAATTCTCACACCACACTCATATATGAAGCCCTTTTCCATTCCCACGTAAACCCACATGCATACTCTTGTTTCGCTATAAAAGTCTGTTTGTGGCTTTAAAAGCTCATGTCAGATATGAAGCTATTTTAATCTTTTATGATTTCTTATGTTTCTTCTTTTGATATTTGAGCTCAGTTGCTAAAAGTGTGAGAACAGTTGCTTCTCCTGTTTGAATTTCTTCACCTCCACTCCTCAACCAGATGACATTTTAAGCTTTAAATTGGGCAGGGAGCATATTAGACATCAGGTCTGAGAGAAATGGGAAATAACATGATGGGACTGCAGCTTTGGGTGCTGCAAACAGGCCAGATCTCGGTATTAAAAATCAGACACTTTGGTTTGAAGTGTGAACAGGCCCTCAAAAAGCTACTATGAGATACATTTTCTGGATGATGGAATGTATGCCTGCCTAGTTTGCTTCCTATGAGGTTATTAACACTTGCTGCATCTGTAAATGCTGGTTATTGAAGGAAGGACTTAATTCCCTCTCAGAACCCTGAACTAATCAAAACATTGCCATTAACATTTAATGAGAAAGTTGTTGCTTTCACCAATAAACTGGCTTAGATTCTTAGTCCCCTAAAGCACAAATGGCGCATACGGCATCACAGTTTAAAACAAGATTTTGGAAAAAAAAACACAGTTAGAGGAGTGCAGTTTGTTGGTAAGCTCAAAATGACTGGCTGATTTCTTCTTACTTTCCCCACCAGTACTGGATATTATGTATGCTAACTAGTATTCATCTTTCAGCAAAGTATCCAGACCTTGTAGGGCCAGTTCTTTCTTCCAGTAAGACCTCTACATCATAAAGCAGCCAGACAAAACATGCCCAGGGGAAAAACTCATGCTTATAGGAGCTTCCACGCCTTTTCAATCATTTGCTCCCCCAGCTGCTTGTCTTGGGTGGAGGAGAATGGCCTGTTAGTAAGGAATGGCCAACATAAATGGAAAAGAACAAGTAAGACACTTAAGGGTGTGTGTAATGGATCCAAATATCCAGGACAGCAAAGGAGGAATTGCCCCTTATCTGTGCCAGACTTGGGCAGAGGAGCCAAACTGGTAACTTTTAGCTCTGTCAGCCAATTCTGCCATTTTGGAGATGGGACTGAGTTTACACTGGAGAGGCATCACATGAGGAGAATAGCATTTTGGATACTGTGGGTCCTCATTACTAAATTTAAAAAGATTTAAAAAAAACTACGACAAACAGTTTCACAATGCATTTACTGATAGAACAGTAAGAGCAGTGAATAGTGCACTTTATTGCAAATGCTTCATTTAACCAAGATTAAATATGCATTTCAATGCTGTCACTTTGAGTTACATTCCTAATCTGATTTTGCCCCTGCTTATAGTGGTATAAATCAATAATTATTCTACCGAAGTCAGCAAAGTCATTAGCTGATTTTAAACTCAAAAGAGAGAAAATCTTTCTTTTTCTTCTACAGGAAATCCCATTCAATTCAGCGTGAATACAACAGTACATTTAAGTGCAAAGCAAAACCAGAGACAACTGGAAAATCCATGTCCTAAATTCAATACAGAGTTCTGGAGCTGAATATCTACCTAAGCACTGTTGAACATTGTGACATCAAACCTCCTTTTCCTGCAGTATAATCTAGTTTATTTTCCCCAGAAAATATATTTTCCTTTTTGCAGAGGCCACATGAAATACGTGGTTATCTTCTGAACAAATATCTCAAAGACCATAGCTTATACGTGTTAAAAAAACAACAACCCACAAACTTCTGTTTTGAAGCTAAATACAGGGTTTTAATCTATCAGCATTTTCATTCCATGCCATTTTTTTTTTTTGCAGAGTGGAAAATATGCACCCTTAGGAGAATAACAACTATGATAAGTTGTTAAAAAACAAATTATCTAGGAAGGTAATTTTTCCCATTATGAAAGTGGCTTGTCAGATGTTAGTGAAATGAATTAGTCACTTAGCACTCCTTTCACAACCTCTAAAAATTAGATTATGGCCTATACATTCCCATGAGTAACAGGAACAGTTCTCCTCTTCGTATATACAGTAGTATCACTCCACAGTTTCTGATTATGTTTTATTCACATGGAAGCATAAATCAGTCATAAATCAGTCCAAAGCCTAAAACTAACTAAACCAGTTCATATGTCTCACATGAGCTATTCTATTTGTGTGCCTTTCCAGATTAAACATTTCTTGTTGTGATATAAAAAGATTCCAGGTACATGGTGTTCAATGGAAAAAGGTGACAGCAATACATTTAGAAGATGTATGTATGAGGAAAAAAAGTGGGAAAGCAACAGGAAAAAAAAAGGAACATTTGCTTATGACCATCTCAATAGAGGAAAGTAAACTGAGCAATTTTATTTTATCCTGCAATTTATCCCTCTGCTTTCTGGAACTATTCAGAGTAGAGGAAGTGCAAGCAGGATCTCATCAGTGTATGTCAGTATGTGAAAAAATGGAGCCAGGTTCCGTCCAGCAGTGGCCAGTGATGGGACCAGAGGTGGTAGGCACAAGCTGAAAGACAGGAGATGCAATCTGAATATCAGGAAATGGTTTTTCCCTGGGAGGTTGACAACGAGCTGGCACAGATTGCCCAGAGAGGTTGTGGAGTCTCCATCCTTGGAGATACTCAAAAGCTGTATGGACATTCTCCTAGACAATCATCTGTAGGAAAACATGTTTGAGCAGGGATGCTGGACAAAGTGACCTCCTGATACTCATTCTTGCCTCAGCCCTGCTGTGATACTGTAATGCTTCTCTGGTCTCTTGTCAGTGACAAAGGGAGGCAGCTCATTTTCTTAGTTGACTCCCTTCAATCAGGAGGAGCAAATTTCAGAAATTCAAAGGGCGCTCCAACAGCCAGGAGATCTGGAAGAGACCCCAATAAGCACATAGAGTTTGCAGTGGGAAGGGGTGGAATGTTTTTAGGGTCAGGATAGGCAACTTTACATCTGGCAAATTAATAGAAACAAAGCAGGAGAACAAGAACTGTGTATTACTTCCAGTTCAATCACTCTGAGAAACATTCCCATCCTTTTTGTTTCAGAGAGGGAACTGTGATGTAGCTAAAAAATATACATCAAGTGTCACCTGATGACTACAGATTTGTGCCAGGGGCTTTGGGAGCACAGGATGAATGCTGAGAACTACTGTGAAAGGACTTGTCATGTACAAAAGCAAAGCAGAGAAATCTGGATGCCTGAATTTTATGACATTTGACTTCCATGCAGACAGCTGAGACCTTGGAAGTTTCTGGGACTATAATCACATTCTCCAGACTGATTTACCATATCATTCTCCTGCACAGAATGAGACTAAGCACATCCAGGGGTGGTTAAGTCCAGGAGCTGTATAGTGCCAGTTGTTGGTGCTGCAATGTTTAGCTCTGGCCCTAGGCAAGAATCCCAGACTTTGGGGCTGCATGGAGTTCACACTGTTCACACAGTAAAAACAGTCACACTCCTCCTCCATCTCCTCTGACTACCTCCTCTTCTTGAATGTCAGCTCTCCTACATGTTAAAAAATATCTGAACTGGACTTAATGCAGTATAGGGCAGCTGAAAAAGTTAAAAGGCAAGTTCAGTGCCAGGTTAAACACTGGATCCTTTTCTTGGATCATCACCTTCCTGGTACAGCTTCCCATGAGCATGGCAAGACAAGGGACCTATTTCTTTATCTTCCTTAAGTGGCTACTGCAAAAGGACAGCACCGAGGAGGCTGTCGGTGTCAAAACTTGAACTTTGTAATGCTGAATTCAAGCAAAAATGCAGCCCTTTCAAATCATACCTGGCACATTAAGGTAACCCTGACAAGCAAGATACAGAGGTGCAAATGCAGCTTTAATGTAGAAGTAGCAAGTTTCTGTCTGAAAATACAACATTTTGTCAAGTTACAAAGAAGGCGTTTTTTCATACTCTGCAGTAGACAATGCTGCTAATCAAATAGGATTGTGCTGGATAAGCTCTTTTCACATCTTTCTCTAGACTATTTCTGCTTCTAATGGATAAAAGTGCCTGCTGAAAAGTTCTGTGCTAAAGTGTCTGGGTTTCTTTAATGGGGAGCTCAGAGGAGCACTGCTGGGTTTAACATGCAGAAGGCACTATGCAAATAGTGTTCACAGAGTTTATAATTTCCTGTTGGAACAGCAACGAAAAGAAGGTCATTGATTTAAACCAGAGAATACAAATTATTTCCTGCCCACAAAGCTGCCAAATGCTTGGAGTTATTGATTTTTTTTTCCTCCCTGCTGCTAACTAAACACTTCTGGTCCTGTCATGGGCATCACCAGCTTATTGACTAAGTAAACATAACCCATTAAGCTGAAAATTTTTAAAATAATAGAAAATTATAGTGGCTTTAGTAAAAAAAAAAAAAAAAAAAAAAAAAAAAAAAAAAAAAAAAGAAAGAGGAGGAGAGGAGAAACAGTTCCTGAAGTTAATTAACTTTTATGTAGATTCAAGTTTCTGCAATATAGGTTTGCATCCACATGAGAGAGCAAGGAATAAATTGAAAGAAGACTCAGGGAAAAAAAACCCCTCAAAAGTCCTTTCCTAAAGAAGCCAAAAAGAAGTGGGTGCAGGGAAGCAGGTACTTCATATTTTAAGACTCCAAGTAAAAGAAAAAATTCCTGCAAAATTGAGATTGAAAGGATAAAACCATGTGGCAGCAGCATGGTGAAAGCATGTTTTTATTTATTTACTTACTAGCAGCAGGAGGTCTGTGCTATTGTCTGATTATTTTTTTTTTTTAAGTCAGAGCTGAGCACAGCTGATGCCTGGCCTTGGAACCTGTCAGTTTGAAGACAACACGTACAGTATTAATAAATGTAGAACAGTACTTGCTGTCAAATTGGTTACAAGGCAGTAGTTCACTGAAGGGGGCCTGACAATGTCAAAAAGCATTAGACCAGAGCCAGCAAATGCTTTATACTCTACAGCTGAATCCAAAAGATTAATTGATGCCCTGAATCTGACTTTAAGGCATCTGTCTGTTCTGGAGTGTGTGTGTTTGTCTAAAGAAGCAGGGAACAAGTTACTTTTCCCTCCTCCTCCACCATCTGCCTACACGAGGGAAGCAAGGACCAAGACACGTGAAAACAAATCCTAGTGTGCCATAGATGGCAGGGATACCTTACATACAAAATAGTCTTTAAAAGTAGGAAAACATACTCAGAAGAGTTGTTTGCAGGCAGGTCTGAACAGCAGGGAGAAAGCTACAAGAGAGGGCTGGCTTTCCCCTGGATCTGGCTGTTGTAAGTGGCTTCCCTGGCCAAGAGCCTGCAGTCCTTTAGTGTGAGAGTCAGCAGTGAGAGAAGAGCCAGTGGGAAGAGACACCAGGAGGGAAGTAAACAAGCAGATTACAAAGTGATGATAAGTGAGGGGATTGGTCTTCTACAGTGGCTTAGAGGAAGGTGTGACTGTTTCCTCCACCCCCTCACCTTCATGCCTGTTGAATGAAGAATACTATTAAGGCAGGTAGTCACAGATTATTAATGACCTGTTAACAGCTTCTTTAATTTTCTAATAAGTGCCAAATGCAGCTGCTATAATTATTCTGTTGGTCCTACAACATGCCCTGAGCCAGACTGCAAAATATTTCATTTTTTTGTCTGGAACACATTGTCATGGTCTTAACATGTGTGTAATGCACATGGGCAATTGCATGCCTAAGTAAAATTTCATCTCAGGGTGTCAGAGCACTTTGCAGCCATTAAATATCAATATCTTCCAGCAAAGTAGGAACCAGGAAGTGTTTTAGTCACTTATTTTTGTGTGTGTTGAGACACCCAAATTTTATAGTTTTAGCCACAATGATACAATGAGTCAGTCCCTGAGCCACTTGTGAAACCTGGGAGCTCTGTCTTCTGCTTTGTTTGTGCTGGTATCACATGAACTTCCAACAGTCACGGATAGGTTGGAGGTAACACTAAGCAGGGGCTTTTTCTATCTAAGCAGACGTCCCTAGGAGTAACATTGTACAAAAGTGATGGTATCCATAATTCTTCCTAATTCCCGCCACCACAGAGCTGAGTAGCATGTGATGGGAAAGCAAAACATAAGCAAACAGAAATGGACCACAGCTCAACTGTGTCTCACATATGTCACATTTGTAAAATTTCATTGTATTGAGCCTTTGGTAATCTAGTGTTTAATCAACCAATCCCACTAACAAGTACTTGAAGATTACCATTTTCTGAGGAAATAGTGTATGTTATTAGCATCCCTGATTGAAAGCTATTAGTGAGGATGCGTCTTTAAAATGGTATAAAGCAGATGCTGAATATTAAAAGATCTTTTTGAAGATGATGATCCTGTAAAGGTATCATCTATTGAACACACATAAAACACACAACATTTTGAAAAATCTCAGCCATCAACAGTACGTAAAGGTGTGGTCTGTGCTTTTGTCCAGCTCTTGGACTATCACATTTCCTTGCTGGACAAAACTCTGTGCTGTAGCTTCATAAAGGAAAGCTTGTCCCCATATTTCTAAAGGTAGGTTTGCTGTAGGAAACAGCCCTGGAGTTGTGCCAAATCTGGCATGTTTTATGCTAAGAGAGGGAATGGGCATGGAACAGGGAACAGCCCAGTCTCTGGGAATCAAGTGCCTGACCTGGTACCACCTTCCTGTGAAGTTGCTCTGTGCTTTTCTTCCACAGCTCTGCAAAATGAAAAATCCCTACCTTCCCTAACAGGAGCTATTGAAGGACTGAAGATATAGTATTAGCGATGGCTGGTGGTCTTTCTGGGGTTCGATGAGAGATTTCCAGAGACAGGGAAGCTCTTTGGACACGTGGTTTATTGTTCGTGGGGACAGCCAGCCTGACCAGCACCGGCTGAAGCGTGGTCCCAACTCCCGGTCCAGAAAAACCCCCGAACTTCCCGTTACAATACAATTTATACCATTCTATGCTGAATAATCTGGTTAGCACTAACCAACCAGTACAGGATACTAAACCTACAGAATTTACATACAGCCTATGGGAACTATTATATTACCATACTAAAAACCTGGAAAACCCACCTTTTCCCCTGTTACCTGGCAAGGCCCATCCCCCTGGGATTCTATTGTTTCCCAAAGGTTGTGTTCAATCATCAGGGCGTTGGCCATCAACTAACCTAATCACCAACTTCCTGCTTAGCATTCTATAGTTCAAATCTTGCTTTTAACTCCATCTCCTCTGCAGGTTTTACACCCTCAGAGTCTTTTACCAATAATCCATCTTTGCAGGGTCTTGATGCATCATCCTTCCCAACAATATAGTGAATCACATTCAAAGTATTAAATGGAGAAACATTTATTCCTTAAAATCTTTTCCACACATATTCTGAGGAGGAAAACATGGATTGCAGTCAGCTGTTCTCTGAAATTCCTCTTGTCTTGACTCATGTTTGGAAGGGAATCTGATTCATGTAAAACTGTCTTGTGAGCATCCAGTATAACTTTTCCTTTTTCCAAGGGTGGATGAATAAATCAGTAGCTACTCCCCAGATGAAGTTAAAGGTCTGACTCCAGATGCTGCATGTGCAGTGTGGCAGGTTCCATTGTTTCCTTTGCCCTTTTGCACTGCCCATCTTGCACAGCTCTGTGCACAAGCTAACAAGCTGGATCTGTCTGAACAGAAACCGTCAAGTACTAGGGGAACTGCTTTTCTTTCTTTTATTTTTAATGGTTCCCATCATAATTATTTTTTCCCTTTTTTGTCTTTCTGATAATAGAATGTTTCTAGGTCAGAATCCCAGTTGGTCTTGTGCTGGTTTTGGTCCCCAATGCTTATTAAAAAGTCACAAGTCTTTGAGGTTAGTTTTTCCCCAGATCCTAATTTGTGTTAACCCATTTAGCTGATACTGAACCAGTTCTGCTCATATGGGCAAGGACAGCTTCTGGAACGGATTCAGGTGTCCAAGATGTTAGAAAGTAATTAGTTTTCTTTAAAGCCTTGGGCTGTAAGTGTTGATCTGATATATTTAAAAGGGACTTGACTTTCAGAAGGGTAGAGTCCTTTCTGAAAGAGGGGCCCTTCTGTAAGGGTATAAAAAAGGGCAATTGAAATAAACCTACCCCATCTGAGAGGAATTAGGGTAGCATTTTTTTTTTTAGTTTTGGTTTTCAGTAGGAGTTAAGAATAAGAGCAAGGTATTTGTTAACTGCCAGAAGCATGTAGTGCTGTAATACTATATAATAAAAAGCATTAGGTCAGCAAGGTGTTTGGGCAGAGGACTGCAGACCTTCCCAGCTCTACCAATATTTTTAAAAGCTTTGTAAATCAGGCTCTCTGCTGACCACAGCAGAGCCAACCACATCTTTTACCCCCTCATTTCCAGAGGCAGGCAAAGGAGCAAGCATCATATGATATGTTCCTGTTTAAACATTTTTTTCCTGTGACTGCCTTCCCTGGCATTCAGTTCCTTTAGGTCGCTGTCTACTGCATGCCTGTTTAATGTGTGCATGTGGATGAAATTATTGAAGTCAGAAAGACTACAGACAACCATAAGCCTTATCATGATTGGAGTTAGAGACTGTAAACTTCCAGGTCAGTACTGATTGTTAACATAGCCACATAGAGTTCCTAGCCCAGTGATGTGTGCAGTACTTACGTGAACTTCTGAGACCATTTTCTTTTCCTTTTGAAAGGCAGAATGTAACCTGTTAGCCAAGAAGGTTATCACAGATTCCTTGTGGTTTTTGATTGTTTCACACATCTCAGGATTTAGTAAGTTGACTTAAAGCTAGATTGGATATTAATTTTGGCTTTGAGATTTTGTCAATATCTTCAGCATAATGAGGGTATTGGACATAGATAAATACCCACAAACTGCCAAGAAAGATAAGTAGTTACCACTGCATAGAAAGAATTGCAAACTCTTTCCATGAGAAATGATTTTGTACTCTTCCCTGCTCCCTTACCTCGCAGGTTCAGTGAACCTATTCTAGGCAATTATATATGGGAAACACAGATCACACCATGAAAACCTCACTGGCTTGACAGTCCCTTTCTGCTAAGCACAGATCTCTTGCCCTGACAGCGCAAGACAGTCAAAGGACTCTATTTGCTATTTCTTTATATGGTTCTTTTGTTTTAATGTGCCCGTTTGGAAGCTGGCCTGTGTTTCAGGCTGCAGGCAGGCGCAGGGACAGTATAGAGCAGTTCTTTTGAACCTTGGATTGCAGCACTCATGACCTCACTCCCAGCAGCAAGGAAGCCAAGAAGCTGTCCCACAGCTTTCTCAGGTAAAACACCCACTGTTAAACCCATAAACACCAGTGATCTTTTCTTCTTGCACTTTGGATGCAACTTTTTCATTTTCCCTACTTAAGAATTCTTACTCTTAACTCCTTTGCAGTTCACCTCTAAAACACAAAAGTTGAACACTCACACCTTCTTCCCCCCTCCATGATGTCCAATTACAGAAATACACAATTAAGGATGTTAATGACAGATTATTAGGCATTAACCTATAATGCCATCCTCCAATAGCAGCAAAAATGGGTCACACTGTAGGTATAATTATCCTTGTTCTCTAATAATATGCCCTGGTTGTGCCTCATTTCTGCGATATATCCCTTGTATTTCAGAATAAGGTACGGGCAGCTCTAGTTGTGTTGGAGAGTAATCTGGAGCAGGCTGTTGAACTGCTGGCACATGGGCCTAGCCTTCAAAGAGACTGAAAAAACTAGGCTGTAGCATCTTTCCAACTTACAGAAAACCAATAAAGGATTTTGGCACCTGCCTTTGTTACCTGCAGTTAGGAAGGCAGGCTATTCACAGAGGCATGAACTGAGGGACAGTAGGAGACAATAGGACCCCTTGGACAATAGGAATGGTGGCCCCACTGCTTCTGTCTGCTCAGCAGCAGGGTGGTGGTGCAATATTCTTCAGGGAAGAGGGAACATAGAGGGGTGAATTTGGGTGAACAGGAGGAAGAGAAATGTGGTGCAGGTGA
This sequence comes from Aegithalos caudatus, assembly GCA_013389925.1. NCBI lineage: Eukaryota > Metazoa > Chordata > Aves > Passeriformes > Aegithalidae > Aegithalos > Aegithalos caudatus. The sequence goes on from WEIU01001193.1 coordinate 46,494, forward strand.
GCCCACTGGATGAGATGGTGCAGCTCAAGAGCACAAAGGGAAGTTGTCTGTGATGGCAGAACAGAAATTCTATTCTGTAAATAGAACAGAAACATGAAAATAAGAGTGCCCAAGAGAGGAGAAAAATGACATGAAACTAAGATACCCGAAGGCACCATGCAAGTTTTGTGCTGAGAAGCGTAACTGGTCTGTAGCATGTGCCACAGGAGAAGTGATAGAAGAGTAAGGTGGCTGTTCAGAGTCCTTAAATCACTTTATTGACTATTTTCTCTTCCCTTGTGAATTAGCTAGTAGCAAAGGCAGAAAATAAACTTAGCACTGTTTCTTGGCTTTCTTGCCAGTAGTCTTTCTTATACGTAGAGTGGGTTCCTTCACCAAGGTCAGCTACACAAATCTAGGAACTGATCCACAAGGATATTCTGGAAGAGACTATTTCAAAGCTGTCTTAAAAGGTGTTTTACCTTCCTAAATGCCAGAATATGTGTTTTCAGTGCATCTGAAGAATGACTGAGGGGGAAAAAAAGAAGAAAAAAAGTATTAATCCTACTTTTGGTTTGACTGTGAATTAAGCAAACCTTACTACAAGTTTCTGAGGTGTTGGTCCTTGATGTTTCTGAGCATGCTGGCAGGCTCAAAAATTTGTGCTGTTACCTCTCATAAATGAGGTAAATAATATGTTGAGGCTATTTCTGCTTAAAAAAGGGGAAAATAATATGCTGAGATCCTGTCAGACACTTCTGCTGTGCTGTCCTGTTTTTGGTGAGAGTACTGATGATGAAGGGATGTTATAGACAGTGAGTGTCAAAAAGATGTCTCTAAAATGTTATCCTAGCATGTTATTAGTAAATTTCTAAATTGGCTTGCACCCAGATGCCTGCCTTATGGATTTTAGAAGATCAATGGATGGGCAAGAAAGCAAGAATGTAAAATACAAGTGTGTGCTCGTGTGTGGTTTGCCTGACATTCCCCTCATCTCCTGTGACTTCCTGGGTGGTTTGCTGAAAAGCTGAGCCTAGGGCAAATTAAAAACCCACCAGACCAAAGGAGAGTTCCATTGCAGAAGGGTAAGCAGCAATTCCAGCCTTGAAGTTAGATGCTCAGGTCTGTGTACAGGTCTATTGATAAATTTTAATTTAATTTATTAGTAGTCTTTTGCTGCACCTATTTAGTGTGTCATTCCAATACCTCAGGACTGCAGTGGTTAAGATGGTTTAAAGGCTCCCAGTTGCTTGCATTGGTGGCCTGGAAGTATATTGTCCTGGCCAGGTGAGTAGGCAATGGCCCAGACTGAGATAGGCAGCAGTGATCACACTGAGTTTGCATTGATCAAGTTGCTTCTCTCCTGTTTCAGAGCAGCATTATTGTTTGCTTTTTGGTCTGTGGTAGCATCCAGAGACTGGAGATGCTGGTGGAGTTTGGTAGAACCAAAGGAGGAGACAGACAAGGAGAAGGAGGAAACACCCTCCCCATGGTACCTACAGCCCTGCCTCCCTTGCTCAGTTCCAGGGAAAATAGAATTAATGTTTATGGTTGGTGAAAATGCCCTTCTCCAATACCTGCCTTTGGTGGAGGTGCCCAACACCAACCTCTGCCACACAAATTTCAGACCAAACAGAAAACCCAAATTTGCCAAAATAAGGGAGACTCTTAAGTCAGCCTATTTTTAGAAGATCCTCTGTGGAGAAAATGAAGTCTAATTAAAAACAGCCTTTACTGTTGCAGTAACTTCCCATTTCACATGTGACCCTGGGAGTTTGTTAAATCTTGTTAACAGCCTGAGTCCCACTTAGCTTCAAAGTCAAGCCTTCTCCTCCATATCCTGCTATTCTCAAGGCACAAAGTGAACATCACTGTTATTAGAGCGTTCTGCTCTTTAACAGTTGTTTTTTGAGGACACTACTTATAACGATTTAAGGTCTCTTGGTAACTGTGGGTTCAGTGGTTTTGTGTGTGCTAATCTCCACTTAATCTTTCTTACCACTGTAAATAACATGGAGGACAAGATGCCTTTGCAGAACAGCGTAGCTTGGAAATTGTGCTTTTTTCATTACTAGCTGTGGAAAAGTCTTGACCAATTGACTTGCATACTCTTTTAGTGATATAACTGGTTCTCAGGGGAGATCACCACAGATAGCAGCATGAACTTCCTCCTTAGGATGGATTGCATGTTGTATCTGTAAAATTCTCTCTTACAGTTGGTCCCTTTGTGGCAAATGAAGTGGAGGAGGTTTGGTCCTTCCCTGTGAGAGCCTCTACAGTTCGCAAGTTGTACGTCATGTTCACAAAGGCTCAGGACAGGAGGCACACTTCTGGCCATGACTCTGCTTCCCTTCCTTAGTGAGCCACTCCCGTGGCACTGCAGCAGAGCAGCCAACAGAGCAGCAAAGACAGTTGGCCATAGGGCACAATCCAACTGACTAGTCCTTGCAGACAACAGATCCTTATTACATTTTGATCTTCCATTCAGAAGTCTTCATCGGCTGTGTGCCAAAGGATGCTCAAGGCGGCAAGCATCCATTCCACAAGGGACCAAGATGGCAGGAAAGAGAAGCAGCAGCCCCTCTGTGAGGGATGCTCTGGGCTCCAAGGACACTTCTGTCCTTGGTTTTGGAGGCTGGCAAGGAATTGTGGGATCAATGAGAGGGTTTGCAGTCTTGAGAAGCTTGTTAAAATGCATAGCTCTGAACCTTTTCCCACAGTGTCCTGTCATAGGACTGGCTTGGGAAAACATCTGAGAAGGAAGTGAGACCAGAGCATCAAGGGTTGGACAGGGATGGGATAGTCCAACCCATAGGTTTCCAGCCATAGCTGAAAATGAGCAATGGAGATGTTCTACCTGTTACTGTGATGAGAACCTTGGTGCACAACTTGGGTTCACCTCAGCTCTGCACATCTCTGTCTCAGGAGGAGCAACAACAGAAGACAGCTGTGGGCAGGGACAGCACCTCAGGAGCAGCCAGGAGTGCTGCATGGAGCAGCAGTGCATAATGGGATCACCATTGCTCAGCTGCCAGGCTCCCTTGCCAGATGGCACCATCTCCACACTGCAACACTGGAGCAGAGGTGGTGATGAGAGTGTGTGAGAGCATGTGACTGATCAGCAATAAGCTTTTCTTACTTTCCATCCATCTCCCTTGACTGGGCGTGAGCAAACTTTGAGATCTGACAAACCTCAAACCCACTGACAGCGAAGTGCAGAGCCTCTAATTTCCACTGTTTACTAGGCAGGTCCCCTGAGCCTCAGTAAAAACCTCACTGGTGCAAGATCTCCCTGTTTTCCCACCCTTATTCAGCAAACTTTCAGCAGTACCCCCCACCCCCAGATATTTGCATTCAGTTACCCTGAACTTAATTACAGAAAGCAAATTTTGCCTGGCCACAACTTTGAAAGGGGCAAAAAGAAATGCTGCAGGTCACGAACTATTATATCTGATCCTCCAGATTTACCATGGGGTTTTTCCCTGTCCCTGTTATGTGGTGTTGGTATCAGAGCCTCCTCCTGGGCAGATGAATCTTATAAGAAACTTGGTTATTAATCAGATTTTATGGGGATTTAAGAAAAGTTGCAAACACAAGCTGGCGAACAGGAAGTTCTCACTGTCCTTGTGAAATGACTACCACTGTTTCTCTGTAAACCACACTTGTACATTTCCTCTGCTGTAACTTCTCATGCCATTCAAGTTCCCCAGGGGAAGTGAGAAGAAAAAACTCATCACAGAAACAGTTCAGGAGTGAGAGAGATGATACTAATGGCACAGTTTAGGCCATTTTGGAGCATAAAATAGGCATAACATCCACATGCCTCTCTGGGTTGCTATCAATACTAGCCATCCACAAATCTGAAATAATTTAAATAGTAAACTTAAATACTAAGGATTCTTAAAAATCAAGGAAACTAGTTAACAAGGAAAGCATTCAACCTAGGAATAGCACACATTACAACTGAGTGCTAGTGCAAACAGGGCAGGAGATGAAATTTATACCTGAGTTGCATTCGCAGTTTTGTAGAATCATAGAGTATGCTGAGTTGAAAGGGACCCACAGGGATCATGAAGTCCAATTTGTGTCCCTGCACAGAACACCCCAAGAATCACACCAGGTGCCCAAGAGTATTGTCCCTACACTTCTTGAACTCAGACAGGCTTGGTGCTGTGACCACTTCCCTGGGGAGGCTGAGTTTCCCTCAGTTTAGAGCATGCAAGTGTCAGTATGAGGGTATGTCAGCAGAGTGGTGGGCAGAGGGAGACTGCCCAGCTGCCCACATCACCCTGACCTGGCCGGGATGGGAAGTTCTGACACTTGTCTCTCCACCCTTGCTGAACTGTGGTTGTCAGCTGAACAATACCTGACTAACACATACCTGAGGGATGCTAGAGGTGGTTTCCACAGCAGGGTTCAAACAGCCTTGCCCAGGTCACATTTCTGTAACTGGTTGGGCCTTGGTTTATTAATCAGCTCTCATTGAGTGTAACACTTAAACCACAACATCGTGTGACGAGTATTGGGCTGTGAAGCTTTTGGGATTAGAAGTCCAGTCCCATACAGCTCCCCCAATTATTCATATGCCTATGTGCCCAGTTAATAAGAAAAGCTTTTTGCTATTTTTCAAATTGCTGTCAAGACCATTCCTCCCTGCCATCCCAGTTCCAAGAGAATCAAGAGGAGAAGCCAACACTCAGATGCCTGTTCAAGTCCCATCCTGCTACAGCCTGAAGCAAAGTGCTACGCCCCCACTGACAACTCAGCTTGACTCCTACTAACCTGCTGTGGGCAGGAGCATTAGCTCAGGCTCCTCTGTTCCCCTCTTACCCAAACTATGGCAGTGTTTCTTATTCTGCTGGGTCATGCATTCAAATGTCAAAATTGTGACTCATTAAAAGGGCAAGTTTGGGCGGGGCGGGGGGGGATACAGGAAGGAAGAAAAACAGCTTGCAAGAGACTTCCTGTTTATCCACAGCTTGGGAAAAAAATTGACACAACAGAATACACACACCCTTGCTCTATTATCTTTGCTGGCACAGTGCTGGCTTGGCTCTGTCCCTTACCACTGAAGGCCAGATCCACCCCTGCGGCGAGCTTGTTTACTTTAGAAGAGCTTACTCGAGAGAGAAATCCGGCCCCCGGAGCCTGAATGCTCGCAGTGTGCGAGCGAACACACGGGCACGGGGAGCCCCCGCCACAATGCCACGGCACTGGCCCCTGGCCGCACCAGGGAGGTCATTTTCTTCTCGGCAATTAGCGAAGTAGTGGCATCACTAAAAGAAGTTGAATAAACACATTCAATCCAGCTGGGTTCCCAGTTTGCTCTGTTCTCACCACTCTTCCTTCTGGGCGCACAGCAAGGCCCCAGCAAGCTCGATGCCTGTGCACTGTGCTTTCATTCAGGCCTGGTTGGAAAGGGCTTTTAGGAAAGAGGAGGAGGGGGGAAGTAACCCTTTGGCTTTCTTCTTTTACAACAACTGTCTTCTCCTTTTCAGGGAGGAAAAATGCCAGCTTTTCTAAGAAAACTGCAGCAAATGGCTGTTTTCATGGGATTGTTCAGCAGCGGGGGATGCCTCGTGATGTATAATCTTATGCAAGGTAAGTCTTGGTGTTGTTAGCAACCTTATTTCTCTTCTGCCCCTTTCACTGGCTTTTGTGTAGTGGGGAAAGTAGCAGCATGCGAGTTGGGAAAAGCAGATGAAGTTAAGGGAAGTGTGGCTGAGCTTCTGGGTTCTGCCTCTGTGGGCTCCATTTTCTTCATCCTCGGGGCTTTTGCACTCCCAAGTGCTGCTATTTGCATTTCCAGAGGCTCATATTGCATAGGGAGCAGGTTCATGTGGTCGGATGAAGGTCTGGTTTTTGGGGGTTTCCTGAGGAAGATGGTGAAGTGAAAGCTTCACCTGCAGTAATGCATGTTTCATTTCTTAACTGAAACTTTGTAACTGGGCAGTAAAAGAGGACCATCTGTGAGAAAGTGCTAAAGTCTAGCAGTTTTATCTGTAAGACTCTGTGTGGTGCTGGCCCTTAAACACAACACACCTGTGAAGTGCTAAGAAATCGTGAACTCTCACAGATAAGAACACTCAGTATTGAGAAGACCAGGACAAAGAGAAAAGCTAGACAGGTGATGTTGCTGTTTATAGACATCTATAGTTGCTATGTGTCTTTGGCCAAGAATCCACATTATATCCAAATTATAGATGTTTATTTTTTCTAAAACTGCTTTTAGATATTTAGCATCAGAGCAGAAATAAGCTTTGCCTCTCTCTCGGGGGATGCCACAGGCCTCTTGGCTCTATGCCTCTCCCTTGTTGGTGCTATCAAATGCTATTGCTTTTCACCTACCCTGATACCAGAGGATGCTGCCAGAAAAAAAGTGTAGCCAAGCCTGTTTCTCAAGCCCTCAGATAAGCTCTGAAACTTCCCCTTCATTTTACACATATTAATAACAAATCAGACAGGGCTGGAAAGCAGGCTTTAATTTTAGGCAGCTCATGCCCCCAAGCTCTGGAGTACATGACAGAAATATGATCCTTAATGCTTTAAAATATTGAATCTGGCTTTAACAAGGACATTAGCATTTTTTTAATTTTCAGCTTCAGCACTGTTATCTAGAAATCTTGTGGGGTAGTCACCCCCTGTGCTACACAGCAAGCCTGAGGGCTGCTTCCCCACATGCCTTGGCTGTGCAGTCAAGGGGTACATTGCAATGGCTGCTTCTGGCTCTCCTGCAATTTCAGTGGCCACTGAGCAGCTGCCTGATAACTCAGCCAGGCTGCTGAAAGAACACTTTCTGCAGACTTTCTGCAGCCAAGTGTGTCCTTCTCTATCCTCTAAACAGACACAGGAGCCACACTTAGAACCTTCCTCCCTCGGTTTATGCCTGGGGCTCTCCCAGTGCCTTCTGCCCAGTGCACAGAACTGGCCCATACATGGACTGGTTAGGAACGAGTGGCCTCCTTAGTGGTTGGAGCAGTGGGAGAGGATTCCTTCCCTTCCTTCGGGCTGAAGGGAAGTTTGCATGCACGTGGTCTCTGTGCAAGCTTGTACAAATACACAGGTAGTCCTATTTCTACTTACTCTCATCACCTCCACACCCTTCTCATGGAAGCAGTCTGCTCAGCCAACTCCAGCATGATTTCAGCTCCCCTACCAAAAGATGTGGGGAGAAATGGCTAAGTTGGGCATTTAATGTCTAATGAGATGCTAACAAGGAACAGCTGAGAAGCAGCACCAGGACATCAGAATCCATTTCTCCTCCAACCTGCTGGATGAACACAACATAGTTTTCACATGGTCTGGGTGGCTGTTTGCCATGATTTATAGGTACTAAAGGGCGGTCATGCTGCAACCCCTTTGGCTGGAGCTGCTTAGGATGTGCCAGGGGACACAGGAGGACCAACACAGGTGACAGCGTAGCAAAGCTGTTTCTATGCCAACTGGATGCTGCCTGCTCACAGGGGATGCCTCTAATTAGGGAGAAGGGGCAGCATCCTTCTGCCTCATGCTCCAAGATTAATAATGACAGGCAAGAGACCAAGAAACAAACCTTGCACCTTGTTTTAAACCCTTTGAAAGGTGAGAGCAAAGTTGCCAGAGTAGGATTTTACAACTACACACTCTTAGCTTAACTCTGCTCTTCTTGATGTCAAAAGAGTGAAGTTACTGTTCTAGAAACCCCAGCAAGACAGCCTTGAAACTGTTAATAAGCAAGTCTCTGTCTCCATAAGGAGGGTAAGGAAGGCTCCAGCTCCTCAGCTGTGCACTGTCCATTGGTGACCACAGCATTTCACAGCCATACAGGGCAACCAGTCACTGATAAATAGCAGTTTGCCACAACTGTCCTCCGTGTGCCAGTCCATCTACAGTGCTGTTGTGGCTGCTTAACCAGTAACTTGAGTGGTGCTTCTTAGTGTCTCCCTTTTAAGGCATCTGTCAGCAGAGTTGTAGCTTCACGGCTGCCACTTGGGAAGCTGTTCCAAGACCAGAGCTAGAGTTCCACAGCAGCAGCTGTTCCCCTCTCAAAGTCTGCAAGATATTCTCCATTTTAAAGTATTTTATATACCTTCAATAGAAAAAATAAAAATAGAATTTTTTTCAGGACATTTCAGATACTCATCCTTGTACCTATTTTTTCCCTTCCTTTTAGATAACCTACAAATGCATGAAACATGGGGAAGCACAGCTGTAAGCTGAGCTGTATGTCAGAATGCGACAGGCTATATTCTTAGACCTCTTCACTTAAATGAGCTGAATAACATTTGCTTCTGTGACGTAAGGGTGTGCTTCCTCCTTTAGCCAAATTTCTCCTAATTAATAGTTTCGGACTGTATTTTCAGGGAGGGTGTGGCAGTCTAAAGAAAAAGACATTTTCTTTTTTCTTTTTTCTTTTTTTTTTTTTTTTCTTAAGCTTGTGTTTTGATTTTAAGTGAACAGTCTCTTCACTACCTTGTTTCTCTCACCTAGAAAATTTTGCCAGGACCCAGTATTACCAGCAAGCTTTGCAGCAACTGAACAGCAATCCTGATGCCCTGGAAGCCCTGGGTGCCCCCCCTCTTAAGGTTCACAACATCCACCTGACAGATGGGAGCAATCGTGTGGACATGGAAAGAGCACGGGTAATGCTGGGCAGGTGGTGCCACAGGGTGGCTTCCCGAGATGTCAGGTGACAAGAGATCAGCCAGGGGATTTTCAGCAGGTCATAAGCCATCTGGGGGCACTGGAAGGAAGTAGGATGGAATACCAGTTGATCTGGAAGAGGAATGGATTTCCAGAGAATAAATCTACTAGCCTAGAAACAGCAAGAGCAGCATCTCCATGTTGTGCTAGATGGGCCCATCACAGAACGCTGAGGAAGCTCTCAAGATGGTTAGTGCCCCTCCCTCCACTGTAAATTACAAAATCATTTTCAGAGATGTATCAGATCCAGCTTTAAAATAGCACCTGCCTTCCTTTACCCCCCAGATATGTCCCACACTTGTTTTTAAGCTTTATTTAGAGCAGTTTTACAGCTTCTTACAGGCTATGCTATGGTACAGCATAAATGGCATGGTTTCTAAGAGCACCTGTAAGTTTGTGTCATTGATAATGGTTGCCCACCCTGAGACTGAGCATGAGGGTTACTCAGTGACAGGAGAATGCTGTGCTGGGTGCTGAAGTATTGCACAAGGCTGTCTTGTATAAGCCGAGGGCTGCGCCCAGGCAGATATTGCAAACACAAGTTCACTACCACTGGGCATTGATGCCTCAAGAGTACTTTCCATTGGTGTTTTTACCCCTTAATCCAGGACTGGCTGCCCTTCCCTTGTTTTGCTAGTAACACCGAGTGCCCCAGCAACCTCTCCAGTTCTTTCACTACAGTAACTCATCACATTGGAATAATTTTGTTTTTACTGGTGAGTAGTTATGAATGCCAGGGACCAAGCAAGGGCATGAAGGAATGGGTCAGATGGTACAATGAAGGAGTGTGGCTATCATGGTAAGAGAAAAAAAACTCCAACCTTTAACTATCTCACATAAAATTACTTTTCATTTCACTTCAGCCAGGCTGCACTTACCTCATACCCCAGACCAAAACATTTCCTGTGTTTTATAGATTCCACCAGGGAACACTTCTAAGTAAAAAAATTGTGCAAAACCCCACACAATATTCTGACTGAAAAGAAGATAACCTTTCCCACGGGTGTTTTCCTGTGTCACTGTTTAAGAATGCTGGTCGCTTGGGTGACTCAGGGTGAAGTCAAACCCTGCCTTCTACTGACCTCACCCAAGACACAAATCACCAAGTTTCTTCTCTACTTTTTCATGCTCCTAAGTATTCATGTTCTCATGAAATAAACTGGTTAATCATCATTGTACCACAGGTTGATTTACTGACTTCACAACATTCCCAGCTCCTGGGTCTGTTGGCAAACACCTGGCATTTTCTCTGTGATTGCATCACCGCCAGCAAATGCTACACCTGAAACATTTCTTTTATTCAGACATTAGACCCAGTGCAATTGGCCATGATTGCTGCTGCAGCGCCAGCTTTGCTTGTTAAACAGATAAGTGATAAAATTTGTGACACTGAAATAAAAGAATCACTGAACATCTCATTGCCTCGGTGTGTAAGGGACTGATATGCAGAGGGCCTCAACCTACAGGCTTGTAATGGTTATGGGAAGCTCTGAGAGTTTAGGTCACCTCTGGATGACCATGCATTCTGGTAAGGAAAGGTGTTTGCTCATAAATATTTCAGGGAGCCAGTGGTTTTCCCTGGGGGCTGCAGCTGTAACACAGTACATTCTTTCAGCAGAGAGAGACTAATGCATGGCAGAGCAGACATACTTGTGTAGCCACACACGTTAGCTGTTAGAATAGCTGAGTCCAACTCTGAAATACAGAAAAAAAAATAGTGTTAAAAAGGTGTGAGCTCTTTGACAAAAAGGAGTAAATGTCTGTTTCATAATATGCTTTGCTGAATCTTTAATGTGCTTTTATATTTGCAGATAAAATTGCCAGTCTCTGGAACAAAATCAGCGGGCTACCTCTGCATTAACTCAGAGATGGACCACTCCCGTCAGTGGTGTGTACTGGGGGAGATAACAGGAGAAATGGGAAAGAAGTGGTAGGAGAAAAGAGTAGAGCAGGATATTTGCTTTAGTCATCCGTGTTGCTGAGGTTATGCACACAGATCAAGCAGAAGCTCCCATCTGAAGGTTTTGTGAAAGGTTATTATTTTCATTAGGACAAAAATGTAAGTTAGTTGAGAAACGTTTTGAATCCATCTCTCTGAATGTAAATAGAAGAGCAACATGAACCATTCCTTTCTGTTAAGTGTGTTCTGCAAACTGCAACTCAGTACATATAAAAATACTGTGAGCCAAGTATTGTAAAGTATTGTACCCTCTCACCCTGCCTCCCCGCAGAGGTGCAGAGGCTGTTGAACAGCAGTCCTAACTCTAGTCTGGTATTATGGATTGCAGTAAGGAAGCACACATTATATCACAGCTGTGCAAGGTGAGCTAAAAACACAGGATCTGTTTTTTTTTAAGCTATCCAAGAAGTGTGGTCCTTATGATTAAAAAAAAGTGCAGAACCGTTAGATTATAGTAGAAGGATACTCTGATACCATATCATATAGAACTGACTTTACGTTTTCATAGTACTGAAGCCTGGAAACCTCCTTTGTCAACAGTAAACTGGTTTCTGGAACTGAGCAAAGCATTACTACACGAATTCAAAAGTTTTACTAGATGCAAACCTCTTGTTAGGTACTTCTGTTAGCTCTGTTTAGAAACGAAAAGCTACAAAACTTTTACTCAGCTGCCACCAGCCATATGATGATGTTTTCTATTCATAATTAGATGAGCATGACTTACTGGCTTTCTCTTCTGAATAAGTATGGGAAGGAAGGTGTGAGCATAAGGATGAGTAAGGATGTGAGAAAGGCACTAAGCTGGGACTTGAGAAACTCAGTACTAGACCTGGCCTCCTGCCTGATGACCAGGGATAACCCCAGAGGTCCCCAGTCCCATTTCTTGCACACCTCACTTCCGTGGTGTCTGAGCTCTGATCTCCTCACTCCTCCTTAGCCCTTCCACACAGACAGTTCCCTGTTATTCCTGGTTCACAGTTACTGTGAAGGTAACTGAAGATTGCAAAATGTTAAACTACAGCAGTGCATATGCATCTCTTGGAGTTTTGTTCTAAAGTGGGTTCTTTGTACATTTCTGCAAACCTAAGGAAATAAAAAAGGTTTGTAAAAGGATTTGTGGCAGATAAATCTGTCAGACTCCACCAAATCCACCCTCGTGAAGGGTCCTGTGCACAGCTTCACATGGGGCTGAAACAGGACTTGGTGCCCTTGCATCCCACTGGGGAACTAACAGTAAAATGGCAGGGAGTAAGGAGCAGGTAAGCAGGCCATCCTGGTGGGATGCTGCAGAGTGTGTGTGTGCTTTTCCAGGGGAGACCAGGGCAGCTCTCACACCAATACAGACAGAACTAAAGGACAAGCAGGAGTTGAGTGCTCTGTGCAAGAGTAGCTGAGGCACCAAAGCCACTGAAATGCATCTGACTCTGAGTGTTCAGACTGTCCATAGTGGTTTAGTTATTTTATTAAAGAGAAGACAACTGAAAAAGAAAATTTGGACTCTGTGAGCTTGTTTGGTCCAGGAGGAAGTGGCGTTCACCCAGAGGCAGGCAGTACAGGGATGGGGAGGGTGCTCAGAGGCAAGGGCATCCAAGGCACTGCAAAATTATTCTTGTCTGCCCTGAAGTGACCAAGACAAGGGCTGAGCCCCAGGGCCATATTGTGGGGAACAAGCAGGTCACCTCCAAGCCCAGTTGCTTGGCCTGGGTTGGGGGTAGGAGCAGAGGGCTTGCTGAGCAGAGCCTTACTGCAGACCCATTGCACAGAGGTGCAGCAGCCTAATTACCTAATTGTATGTACTCAGCACTGACTCCAGTAAAAGCAGAGCTGGGCCAGTGCCAGGAGCTTTTGAAAAAATCCTATTTTAGTACCCCAAAATAATAGTCCTTTCCAGCTGGAAAAGCAGCATGAGCAGTTTCTTAGAAGTGGGTTTGGAGCAGAGCTTAGAAGAAGGAAAAGACTCCCCCTCAGTCTCCAACAAATGCAATTTTCCTTCTTTGAGTAACCACTGTCGTATCATACCCTGTCAGGTTTTCAGCAGTCACACAGTGTTCAAACTCTTCCAAGCCAGAATAATTCCTTAGCAACACTGTCTGGCTCCAAGGCTGGAGAGGAGTGGAGCAAGGAATGCACCCGCAGGATGGAGAGGAAAAAAGGCACCGGGTCGGGGGAGGAATGTCCTAAGAAGAGCTGGCAGGCTTTTATTTGAATTGCAACAATTAGGGACATGCATACCAGACCCTTAAATCTGGGCTGTGCTACAATATTAGGGGGAACAGCTTTCAGAAGCTGGCACCTATAAACCAGGGTTTAAAACACTTCTGAGAATTTTTAAAAGGAATGGATGTGTGGAATGATTTGTTTCTCTGTACCAGCTGTTTCTATGCTGACTTTACCATGTTAAAAATAATTGCTACAAGTTAAAAATATTCTTTGGTTTTTTGTCAGCTGGTGCCTTCAGGATGTCACCTTGAAACTGCGGGATGGTCAGAATATTCCCGTTTACCACTCTCCGGTGGAAAGCATTGGTGTGCAAGAAGGCTAAAAATCAGGGACAGCTGCGTCTCCACCTCCCATTGAGCCAAAGGAGCCATTAATCGATTGCATCCTGCTGTGTCTGTGAACGTACACAGTTGTCACAAGTGCCAGTTTCACTTAAGCGGGTGCTCTCAAGACAATTTTCTCTCTAAGATTGACCTCATCATTGTTGTTATTGTAATTTCTTTCTTTTGCTAGCTTTTTCATGTGTTTAATAGAAGCCTAAAATAAATATCTTGCAAAAGAGTTGCTGTTGTAGAGAAGTCACGTGTTATGCCCTTTGTGTACTGGTATTATGAATTTGAAATAAATAAAGAAACTGCCAGGAAACTCAGCTTTATTTTACAGTGGCAGACCGAAGTCAGGACAAGTCAGCTTCTCAAAGCTTTGAGCAGCCTTGCTGCCTCAGTTTCCCCCATTTTCTCAACAAGGTCTTGCTTAAATCAAAAAGGACAAAGCATCAGAGCTGAAGCTCAGCAGCAGAACCCTTGACTCCACTTGTCAGGTAGATTTTCACCCTCACAGTTATCATTACAAAGCTCATGAGATAGCTGAGGCCACTCATCTTAGGAATTCCAGGAAGAGACTCGCTGCTCACACTGAAGGTTTCTCAGAAGAAGCCACTGCTTCACCCCAGCACTGCCTGAGTTCTGGAGAGGACATTTAGGGAGAAACACTCAGGAGGGTGCAGAACAGGTGAAGGCACTGCTATGGTTTCTTTGACTACCACGAGAGATTTTGACTATGCCATCAGGTAGAGAATTGCCCATCACCAAGCAAGTAGAGGAATAAGCAAAACCCCCCAAACCCAAACAATTGCCACGCCCACCCGAAACTGCTCACGGGAACAATTGTGAAGTCTAAGGCACAGAAAAAATACAACTGTCTTGTCTGTAGCAGGAAGTAACATGGGAGCCCTTAAGAACATCCAGACAAAAGTGTACATTGAATTCACTGTAAAAGTGATGCTTAATCAGGCTGCAGCTAGGGATAGACCAGAGCTTCTATCACTCCATTCCCTGTCCCTCACCCCTCCATGTCTTCCAAATCTGAATCCAAGAAATCCACCAAGGACAAACACTGCAAAGCTTTTCAAGGGCCATGAGTATTAGATAGGGAAGGGAGAGCTAGAGCAATGAATTTTGAGGGAACAGTGAGCGTTTTCTTGTTCAACAATGACCCAGCAAACTGGGCAAGGTGGCTTTTAAACAAACCTGAAAAGCAAATGCCTAATTAAAAGGGAGATGCTAAAGGGCCACAGCAAAGGCATCTTGGATAAACAATTTTAGAATGAAACAATACATCTGCGCTTTAGTTTGAACTTCACAAAGAGCTGTCAGGATGAACAGCACTTGTGAGACCTGATTGAACCCACATGAAAGCCCAGCATACAAGGGAGGATTAGAATTAATCAAAATAAGACAGAAGTGCCCAGCTTAAAGATTGAAATTGCTGTTTACTGGTTTCACAAAACAAAATACAAACCAAATCAAATTTCATGTGATATGAAAACATTAGCATTGCACTACCACTAGCAAAAGCAACACCTCAGGGAAGTGGACATCTGCTGGCCACCTGGTGCCTCAGAGCTTGATTGACTCTAGCTTTTGGTCACTGAAAAAGTTTGGTGGAAAATCGAACAGCTGACAAGAAAAACCCAAGTCAACCACTTCCCATCCATCCATTACCACTTCCTTGGCTGCAGCTTTGATTTGTTGCTAATCTGCAAAGATACCTTGGCTGCGGAGTGGAGCCCCAGCCTGTTCAGTCCCTCCCTGTGTCTCCACTGGGAGCATCTGGCACACATTGCTGTTCATCTGCCTTTTGTCACTGCTGTCTCCTCAGTAAGCCTGCGATCTGCAGTGGCTGCAAAGTGCTCAAGGGTCCAAGAAACCTGGCCACAGCCACCCCAACCTACAGCACAGCACTTGCTCACCACATTCCTGTCCCTTGAGCTGGCACACACAACATCCCCGTGCTGGCCTCACAAGCTGCTGCGCCACAACACCACTGCCTGGCCTGGCTCCTACCCTGGCTTTTCCGGGCCTAGAGGAGTTATCCCCACACGAACCTTTAAGTAACAGTGGAGATTTCATTACCTTGCTAGGGGGAAGCAGAGCTTTCAAAGAGACTCCATCTCTCATTTTCTCCCCTGAGCACCCCTTTAACTTTGAAGGCCCTCAGTCACTCCAACCAACCATTGGCTCCCCAGAGCTGTGAGGATGGGCAGTATCATCATATCATACCAATGGTTCTCTTAATCAAATCTTAAAAGCCAGAGAAGGAAGAAAGCAATGGGTGGAGCTGGAAGCCAGCAAATCACTAAAAGAGGACAAGGGGCAATTGTAAAATCACAATTAATTCCCTGCCTTTGTTTTACTACCTAATAGCCAGCAAACAGAATTTCTTGCCCCATGACCTTGAAGAACCTCAGAAGTCACTTTCACTCCATGTTTGAGCTTTTTTAGGATGCACATATTCAAAAGGAGAAAATAGCATTAAGCTGGTGTGTTCAGTGCCAAGCAGCTTTGGCCATGTGGCTCCCATTAAATACATCACAGCCCAAGGCTGTTGCTTTCACAGAGGACACAGGTGGAGCAGGAGCAGCCAAGGGAGGTGGAACATGCCATGAACACAGGGTCTCAGAACCACCAGCAGCTGCTGAAAGCACAAATAAATTCAAAAGGGCACCTGGGCACCCCTCTTGCAGTCTTCCAAGGAACACTGGAGCAATATAAGATTCTCTTTAACTTCATCATGTCACTGAAACACCTTTTTTTTTTTTTTTTTTTTTTAAGAAAATCTTTATCTTTTGAGAAAAGACCCTGGACCCCACAAAACACTTAAGGTTGGGAGGAACCTTGGGAGCCTTGGGAGATGATCTAGTCCAACTGCTTCACTCTCACCAGTCAGCTTGAACAGATTGCCTGAAAGCATGTCCAGTCATGTTTTAAAGATCACCAAGGATGGAGACTCCACAGCCTCTGAACAAGCTGTACCAGCATTCAACCATTCTCACAGTTAAAAAAAACCCAAACTTTTTCTAATGTTTAAACAGAATTTTGTGTGCTTGAGGGTGTGCTCACTGTCTCTTGTCCTGATACTAGACACTGCCAAGACAAATCTGTCTCCATTCTCTTTACTCTGGCCCTACACTGATTCCGCCCCAAGCCTTCTCCAATTCCAGGTCTCTCAGCTTCATTAACAGATGCTACAATCCTTTAACCATCTTAATCATGTTCAGTATGTTAAAAAAATATTTTTAATTGGCTTGAAAATTTGTGCAGTTCCTTCTCCAGTTTGTTAAAACAAACATCACCTTCCTGACCTTTTCTGGATTGCCTGTTTGTTTCTTATTCTCTAGTTTGATTTTAATTGTTTTTGCCAGGGAGTAATCACCCTCAAGGAAACTACCAAGGCAGCAGACTGTTCAGGGCAAGAATTTAATTTACAGCTGAGGAACAGCAGATACTGCTCAGCACTGTTACACTTGCACCAATTTAGCTGGAGCTGATGGGAACATAGGGGCTGTGTAAAGCTAGATGTTTTGAAAGCACAGCCTTCAGAAAGGCAAAATGGGCTGCCATATCCCCTTTGGAGTATGTTTCTACAAGGAGTGAAAGAATTTTGTCCAAGTTATGGGCCACTCAGTTCACTTCCTGTTTTGGGCAGACATCTTGCGTTGCACACGGAACACAAGTTATTTGGATTAATCTCCCATTTAGAAATGAGGATACATCCAGTTCTTTCCTACCATGTGCTGCATCTTTCCTGCTTGTCAAAGACATGCAATTTCCCTGAGTTTTCCACAAAATTTACTACAAAGCTTCCTGCAGCAGAGCCTGGGCAGTCCTGTAATATCAGGAACAATGGAGACATGCCTGTTCTTGGTGTTACTTTAGAAGGTATATCACACCTGGCCAAATGCCTTAGGTTCATTTTAAGTAGCACTAATTGTATAAAACTACTAGACTAGTGTAATTTCTTGACCAATCTAAGGCAGTTTCTATTAATTTGCTTTCCTAGAAGATTTAGGAGCAAAGGGCCTTCATTCAGTAACTTCTGAGAAACGATCTTTGCCTCTCTTTGCTTGGTAAGGCCCACAAGACCTTCCATCCAGCAGGCAGACCAGCTGGATCTCACAAGGTGCTACTGGAAAGTGGCAGATGGTGATACCGTGGCAGCTCAGGAGATTTCTCTGTGAGGATTAGATAAAAAACAAACACCTGTGTAATTCAGTCTGCATCCTGGCATTACAAATTAATTGAAGAGATGGGGTACACTGATTTCAATGCATCACCGGCTTAGCTGCGATTCTACTTGTACAAGCAAGCAAAGACTCAATGTAATTAAGTTCTCTGTGTTTACAGGAAAAAAGATAATCCCTTCAAGTAGTTCCCTTTCCTCTCCTAATTTTGCAGTAATGACTCTGCTCCTATATGTTCTGCTTCACTTTGACGAATCCTAACCTTTTCTTAATTAGGAGAGATTTGTATCACATCCATCTGTACCTTTTTTTCCCCCTGACTGTATTTATTAATCCAAATGACAACGTAATTCAACATCTGTACTGTGAAGAACTCCACAGTGAAAGCATATTGCATTAATATGGAAAAGACTTTTGATGCATTTTATATTTGCTGCACATATTCAACAGATGTGTGATTCAGAAAACTAAAGTATCCGTAATCCTGCTAATGGGTGTTTCCCAAAGCACAAAGAACAAAAGACCCATCAGCTGTGTTCAGAAAACAAAATTTAATTTATTGTAAAGTTCCTTTAACAGTAAACACCTTGTCAGAAGTACAATGAACTGGCACTAATTCTTTAAAACATTGAACTGTCTTCCAGGAACAACACCTGAAATATTCAAGAGAGATCTTAAGCCATGGAGTAGCACGATGCAAGGTCCAGCTCCCTCCCCCATCCCTTGTGAGTACCACCAGTGGAGAATGGGCAGTGAACTTTTATTAGCATTTGTGACCTAACAGCTCTCAAGATTCAGGGGTAGATCACAAACTGGAATTCACCCTTTCGTATTTACGGATCTGAACACGAAAATGTGACAAATGAGAGAAATCACAATGCAAATTCCACTTTGAACAAAAATAAAAATATTATTTTGTAGAACATTTAATTTAGCAACTATAAAATCTATAAGCCTTTCCCTTAGAGAGGTGACTATAGCATCAGGAGGAGACAAGTCTGTGCTTTTTGTTAGGACTTTGCTATTTATTCCAACAACTGAAAGAGGGCCTAGGCCTGGACCTACCCCCTCCTATTGATATAGTTCACGGCTCTTCCATGGAACACAAATAACAATGCTATAGGAACATCTGCCCTTCTATTCCTTCAGCATCCTGCATCTGAGCAAACAGCAGCCATGCACCCCACGCTACAAAGGCAGCCAGCATGTGCTCAGTCTGGAGAGTGGGGACTGGGAGAGCATTGCCCACAAGGTCCAAGGAGCTGATTCTTTCTCCACAAGCAGCCACTTCCTGCCAACACAGCAGCTTTTTACAGATGACCTGTATACATACAGTCCCCTGTACTCATAGAGCTGCAGAAAACCAGCTGCTCCTCACAACTCATGGTTTGTTCCATCTTACTGATGTGTCACTTCACTCATATCTGAGCTCCTCAAGAACAACAGCCCCTTCCTATAGCTCAGGGTAAGAACACCTCGTTTGCAACTTTACCACTCACAGTGGAACAGAAAGAGCCTCAAGGGTGTGGGTCTAGCTGATAGTCCTGCAGTTAAATGATATGGAACATTTTCCCTGTTATAGGGTGAATCTAAGATGCCTTGTTTATAACTTACACTATTAAATTTTCACAACTTTATACAAATTCTTAATGACATTAAAAAACACTGTATAAAACCACCTTAAGGCACAAAGAGTTAAACAGAAATGCAGCCCACTGGAAATCTCAAAGCAGCCAATTCAAGAAAAGCTGGCCTTGAAATACGTATGTATTTCATGTATACAAGTTAAGCTTCACTGTCATACATTTAAACCAGCATATACAGGACAAAATGTATACTGCTCAGCACCTACTCTTTTCCATTAATACCAGTCTCAATCTGAGACATGACCTGTGGTTACAAAGAGGAACTGGAATGGGTATACATCCCTCAAACAGTTTGCTGTGGGCAACCAGGAGTTGTTAAACATTTATGTGTGCAACACTGCCAACACTGTTTTGTAAGGGTAGGATGTGAACATGCTTCAACCTCACTGCTCTGCTCAACTTAGTGAGGTAAGGAAGTACAGATGTGGGGGAAAAAATGTCAAAATGGCAATGATGGAAGATGGGAGAAATTTCAGTCTTGCACAGAAGACTTCCATGAATCATTGTCCCCTAACCCAAGCAAATTGTCTTGGGCAAATGACTGGAGAGTAAAAGAAAGACACCCATGAAGGTACTGTCCTGCCTAACAAGTCTGAAATAGATCAGCATTCTGGGTAGGGTCAGCTCCTCTCTGTGTCCAGAAACATCCAGATAACACAGATACGCTGCTGGCTCAAAGATTCTCCTGCTGAGAGCTAGACAGAGCTGTCCAGCAACTGACTCCTTTCTCCAGAGCATGAAAGGCATCTCTGAATTACAATATAAAACACATCCAAACTCAACTCTGAGCACCACTGACTGTTTCCTTATATAACTGTTTCCTATATGAACACTTTTGAGGAGCAAGAAGCTGCCCTACCTGCATGAACACTCAATATGTGAATTCCATTTGGATAGAAGCTTGATGGAATTGTTTAATTCAGGTGCAATTTCCCTGGTGTGGCTTGAAGTGAAGGCAGCCCAACCTCTGGCAATGAAGCCTTTTGGAAAAACACTAATGTCCTACTGCTCTTGGTTCAGCTTTCTTCTGTACAAGTGCTTTTCCCCCACATTCCCAGCCATGCTGATCAGATCACCGCAGTACTGCTGCTCTTACTAAGCCATTTAACTTTCGTGTTAAGGAGGAACTGTAACATTAGCACAGAGCCCTGAACTCCTGCTCACTAAATGGAGTAAAAACATTTGACACATTTGATATGAGAAAGCATGTACCAACGTGGAATAAAAGGGAAAAACTAGCTCAAAAGTTTCTATTCACTGTTTTATAACAAGAAAACTTTTGTCAGATTTTGTTACAAAGGAACAGCATAAGGAAACCAAATAAATAGTTGAATAGTTAACAGTTTGCAATATAATAGTACTAAACTTCCATTACATAAAAATTAAACTTTGGAACAGCATCAATATGAAAGATTTCTTAAAAAACTAGGACTCAGTCCAAGATCCTCAGATCTGTACATTGCAAAACCCACTCAGTTTTGATGCCAACTTTGTCCTCTGAGGGACTGCATCCATTGAGAACTATGACCCATCCGTACTGCTCCCTAATCCCACTCTTTCTGACCACATAACATGCTCTATTTCCATGTGTCTAAGGGAGAGTGATCAGGAAGCAGGAGGCATGAGCTGTGCTTTACTGTTTCAGAAGAAGCAGTATCTTCTTCCTCATCTGACAGCTTGAACAATTGCAATTTAGCCTAAGGATGCTTCTTTTTTCATTAAAGCAGCAGTTGGAGGAACAGAAAGAAGGTAGGAAATGACCTCATGATCCCAGTAAAACCCGAGACAGTTCTGGGGAAGGTGAAATCAAGGGCTAATTAGCTGGACAAACTGTCTAACCTAACATGGTAAGGTCAGTGGAGAGAACTTCAATAACTTCAGAGGAGCTACATCATACTGTCATTCTTTTTTCCTCTCATCAGCACTGTGTGGCCACACTGAGCTGGATCCTATTGGCACATCTCGCCCAACACTGGAGGGGAATGGTACAATCTCTGCTGGCTTGCAAGTGACTGAAATAAGCAAATACATCACCCTCAGGAGCAGGACTTCACTGTGCTCCCAGATCAGACATATCTCTAATACAGATTTCTTTACCAGTGGGGCATGTGCATCTCCATGTAGACAAGTTCAGCTCACTGTTTGGCTACACACCAGAGGAGTCTGGGTCTTTGACCTGATGTAAACAAACACACAGAGGATGATTTTGAAATCTGCATGTCAAACCAGGTGATCAAATGCTCCTCTCATACAAGTTTTAGATAGCAGAGAGTTCCTCCACTGAAGTCAGGAGGCATTTGAGGAAAACCCAGCATTATATATTTGCATTAAATACCAAAACATATCCTAAAGTACTCCTATTGATATCTGTCACTGAAACACTTCCAGTATTGACTTCTCAAGAACACTGGAACAATTAACAAAAACTGTTACCAATCAATAACAAAAAAAAAAAAAAAAAAAAAAAAAAAAAAAAAAAAAAAAAAAAAAAAAAAACAANAAAAAAAAGAAAAAAGCTTATCCTCTTTGTTAAATTCCTGGCAGCCACTTGAAATCTTATCAGTTCCATGAAAATAGGAACTTGGCACATTTTTGTTGCATGCCATTTATAAACACTTGCTTTTATATAGAACGTTTATTGCATATCAGAAATTCACTTGGGTAGAATACTTTTGTTTAGTAGAAAAACCTGCCTTCCAGTTACAGCTATGAAGCTCCATACAGTTCAGTAAATGAATTCTCCTGGTATTTCTTGCAGTAATGGTTCCTCAAATTTAAATCGTTTGGAAATGGCTTTCTGCTCAGTTACTTTTTCTTTTTCTGACTGCCTACATTGTCCCAGTGTGTATGAAGCCACTACAATTAGTTCTTCTGTCACTATTGATTCTTCTTCTCCAGTCTTCTCAGCATCTACTGGTTGTTCAGAGGTGGAATCTGTATTTTTCTGGATGGCATCACTGGTCTCCCCTTCTGTGCTCTTATTGCAGGCCCTGCAAGCAGGATTATCACTTTGTTCTAACCAGGGGTGTTGAAGACATTCTTCAGCAGTTGCCCGATCTCTGCAGAGGAAGGAAAGTATAAAAATAAATGTCCAAATGAATACAAAATTCAGAACCTTGCAGAAGAGATCCCCCAAAATTATTCCAAGGATATGACTGTTCTCAAGACAGATAGAATTATAAATAAAATAAAGGCACTGACAGCTATCTTTTACACACACACACACAAAAA
>WEIU01001193.1:76961-89822 GCA_013389925.1 Aegithalos caudatus
AAGTTAAATCTTAACGTTTTCTATAGAGTTTTACATGTCTGTTCTATATGCTGGCTAACTGGTACAGCAGTACAATTCAATTTATTAAACTAAAATTTTCTTTCAAAAAACCCATCTATTAAATTATTCTTTTTCTTCATTATGTATCAAAGATGATAGAGCTAAAGACTAAGCTTTTCAAAGGAATATTAATACTATAATTACTTTTGAAAAATTTCATATGCCTGACACTATCACATCTTTCTTCAGTCCATTTTTATTTAATTCATGGAAATAGTAATATTTCAGCTTGGAACAGGATTCAAACATTAATGACATTTTTAAAATGAACATCAGCTAGGGTATTCTCATATCCTAAACCGAATTCCTTGAAAAAGCAACATCAATTGGATTTTCCAGATAGGCATAGAAAAAGATCTATTGCAACCCATAAATTAAACTTTCTGCCTTAAGAATGCCATAATATGTTACATGAAGTGATTTAATTCCTTGTAGCAGTGAATTATAATACATATACAGTGATAAGATCTACTACCAAAATTACTAACACATTATGTTTTATAGCAATAACCCTGGGATTTTGCTGGTAAAGCTCTGCTACTTCAAGTAAGGAAAAGAAAATACTCCTGCTATTTAATTCTGTGAAATCAGATTTATACCCAAAACATGGGATCACACTTTACGTTTAATAGACCCAGATGAAAAAACATCTGGTGGAAGGTGAGGGTGGGGTGGTCCTTATAAAGCTCTGCTTGCTGTATGTTTACTTGGTAAGCATCTGTTACAATTTGTTTATTAGTGTAACTTAATTAAAACTGAGGTAGACACCAATGCTAAAATATAAGCTACCTAGAATTTTAATACTACATTTAAAGAACTCTGAATTGTAGGTGTTAAAATTCAAGTCAATAAAAGCTGAAGCAATGTCCCGTGAGTGAAATCAAGAGACAGTGCTACCAATATGAGAGTAGAAAACCCTTGATCCAGAAACTTCATTAAAAAAAAAAAAAAATTAAGTCCCTCTTTATACTTCTGAAGATGCCTGGGTTCATCAGCATTTTTAAGAGTGAGACATGCAAATACAGGCCTTACATATGCACACCCACTACATAACTTATGAAACACTGCATTCTCAGCTACCATATACGCTTGGTTTTACAAAATAGTTTCACATGGGAAGGTGACTTCACATGCAATGCTTTGTTTTTTGATCTTAACTTTTCTATTTAGGATGCTGATGGAACAACTACTTCTGGACAATTCATTCTGTCCAAAAAATACCACATTCAAACAAGTAACCAGTAACCCTTTACAAAAACACACAGAAATATGATACTGCAAGACCATTTTGTGTATTGCTGCCGTGAAGTGAGCTTAATGGATTCCCTTAAGCAAAACAGTCAGGAAGCTGTAAGCCAAGCCAGTCACAAGTGATTGGAAGCACCATGTCAAAACAAACTCCAAAAAAATCCTCCTGCACACCTATTCTAAGTTTTGCCAAGCTCCTTAACAATACTTTCAACTCAGCTATTTTTTATTTCCCAGACAGATTTCAGGGGAAAAAAAAGTCTAACCATAGAAGGGTTCAAAATACCTGCTAGGAAAGTATAACAGGCATGTCACTGTTATGATTTCTGTATATATGCAGACCAGGAGTTCTCTTAATAATATTTAATAATAATATTTCTCTTAATAATATTTACCCATTTTTCATTAAACTGTAGTTTTTCTAATTGTCTTTATGAAACAACTTAGGAAATGACCGGGCCAGTCAGAAAATGTTCTTAGGGGATAAAAGCAAAGAATTATCCTTAGGACAACAAAATTTTTAGGAAAACAAGCCATTTTAATCTGAAAAAAAGAATTGATAAGGACATATTTAATGACAAAACATTTTGAAATCCAGTGTTACTTAGAATGCATTATTTCTCTAGTACACCCTCCCTTAGCTAAGTGTATGAAAAAATTGCGAGACAAAAGGCTTTCTGAACTTGAAAGCTACAGCAACCATAATTCTTTAGCTATTTTAATTTACTTATGAAAAAAATGCTGTGGCATTAATTTCTGTTGTTTCAAGAGAAATCTGACTGCTCTTCATCAGTGAAAAGCATGCTAACACTTTATTACTATTTAGCACCATAAATGAACTAAAAGCCATTTGGAAGTCTAGAGAACTAATCTTTGTTACAATTATGTTGACTTTAGATTAAATGGAGCCTGCTTATCTTCCTTGAAATATATCTTAACAATGAACTGTATGAAATTCAGCATTAAACTCCTTTCAAGTACACTTACCAGATACTAACACAGCCATTGAAGTTATCATTAGAAAAAGATGGAACAAACCTATTTCAGGGCACCTGAAGGAATGAACCATTCCCTCAGCTTTAATAGATCAGACATTAAGTTAGTGTTCCGAAGGATGCAGAAGTACAAATCACCAGAGTACAGATATGTAGACCAATTCCTAAAATACATTTGATTTCAATGCTGAGTTATATAGTCTGCAATGGACAAAAATTTACTTCTTGAATCTTCAACTCTGTCAAAAGTCTTTCTTGAAAGTTATCTTTGCAAGATAATGGAAAGTCATCTACTTTCTGTACATGGAACTTGCAGAACAAGCTGTTCACATCACAGTGGTCTAACACTACCAGCAAGGGTTCATGCTCACTACTGCTGACAGCCATACCTCTTTCCTAGGCATATCATTGGGAAGTAAGTGCACTTACTGGTAATTTTTCCAGTGTGAGACAATGTAATGTGCCAATGTCTCTAAAGCCTGAGAAAACTAAATCCATATCTGATGAGACGACATGGGAAGAGAAGCACTGAAATACATAAAATTGTAGATACTGGTCTTAAAAGTTCTCAGACAAATGCCTTTTCNTCCAATCAGGCAGCCCAAGAACTGAATGAAACACAGAGGTGAATAAGACCATTTGAGAAGTTTTCCCCTAAAATTTTTTTTTAGACCTCCAGTCTTGATTTTAGACTGCTAACTAGACTCCGCTTGCTACTCAAACAGACAAGATGCAAATATTGGAACAGCAGTTATTTGTGATTACAGTGGGTTTGCTTCAAGGACTGTCTGTTGAATCCCATGCCAAATGGATCACTTACTGCCAGCAGATTCTTATTTTAACCAGTCACACCTCCAGTAAGTATGTCCAAGATGATACAAGTCCATTAATACTAATGGACATATAAGTCCATCATGTTGTCCAGGTCCAAATAACTACGTCTGAAAAAACACTTTATCCAGCATATCAAATAAATACTGTGTCTTCAAAATGATAAAGTCAACTTCTTCCTCTTTTTAAAGCAAGTGTAACAAAAGTCTTCTGTACTTACGCAAGGCTCTGGCACAGTTCAGAGGATCTCCATAACAAAATATTAATGATGAAGATTTTTAAAGCACCATTTACAGGTTTCTATACTACCCACTAGTATCATCTATTCCTTCCATAGACGTGTAAAAACATGGTGACAAACACTTACAGAAAAGACTGGTTCTTAAGATGCTCTAATGGTCTTTCTTTCAAAAGAAATTGGAAGATGACAGGTAGGTTGCATACAGATATCAAGCCAAATAGTTACCAAATTTGCTTTTTTCTTTTTATACCTGATATATCAAGTTTCCCAGACTGTATCTCTACCTTCTTAATCAAAATTCCAGGTTCTTTTCATTCAATTTTCAGTGAAATACAGAAGCATTACTGATTTCCAGGCTTTATTGAATTCCAGGCTGTTACCCCTTCAACTCTGACTTAAATACCCCGATAGAGGTCTTATGACAACAAACCAAAGTCAGAGACTGTTGTGAGGGTGGATGCAGACATCCAAATTTGCTATGGTGAAGCCAACACTATAATGCCTCCTTGCTTCCCACTGCTCAACACTTAATATTAACATGGCCAATTTTAAGTTCATTTTCTGTCAAAAACTGATAGTGCTTGAGAGACAGCCCTCATGTAACATTAATATTTCTCTTCCTGAAAGCAAAATACTTCCTGAAGGCAAAACCCTCAGCCCTTATGATAGATTCTACATCAAGACAAGAAACTTCAAAATCTTAGCAGATAGAGTTAGTGGCAAAAATTAAGCATTTGTTTTACTTCTTCAGGAGATAAAGATCTGCCACAAAGACCATCAAGCTTAACAGAAACTGAAATGCCCTAGAGAAGCTTGCAGTCTAGGTATGTTCTTTAATCTTCTGCATACAGAATGTCAGAAATTCTCTAACATTCATACCTGTTTTGTTGCAACATGTCTTTGAAACATGTTGACGTTAAAGAAGCATCCAGACATACTTGCTGAAGTCAGGGAAAGACTTTTTGTAATTTACAACTCCAGCACACAGCTATTTATCTGAAACAAGGTATGACTGTTTGATGCATATAAACCAAATAATTTTGCTAATTACTTAACAACCTAGTTAATACTTCAGATTAAAAGAGTTTTGCAACTGCAAGAAAATGGAGTTCTAAAAGAAAAGAAGGGATTTTGCATTGAAATTATCACTGAATTCATTGCTAGTTTAGCTTCCACTGCTCATATTAAATCCTATGGGATCTAGAAAATGAAACTGTATTTGAGTTTAAATTTCTGCTAGTACTTAAAGCAGGTATTTATGAGTCCTCAGTAGCAGCAGTTAAAACCCCAGAAGCTCTGTCACACCTACATATTATAAAAGACACCTGAATATTTCACATATTATGACTTCATTATGAGCACAATGAAGTTTAAAAAAAATGTATTCTGAAGGAATTTTGCCTTAGGAGACATGGTCTCATTCCATTTCACTGAACTTTAAAGATACAGTTTCTTCTGACTTCTAAACAAGATGTGATTGGGACACAAGATTTCTCACCATTGCTTTTTAATACCAAGTAAGAGAAAAGGTCCACAAACTACATTTATGTTAACAGACAAGTCACTTCTTAACTATTGAGCCTCACTGTTCCTCTCTTAGTTATTTAAAATCCACAGAGCTTAACAAGAATTTAGAGCTCAGTAGCAACAAGCACTTGGCTGAATCTTGGAAGCTAGCTAGATGCCTTACTATCTAAAGCCATTGGCATATGAGATGAACAGTCACAACAGCTGCAGGAATACCCATCTGGACAAACTCAAGTGGAGAAAACCACACAGACAAATGCAGAGTCAAGCGTCCTTTGAAAGAAATTATTCTAAGTCTCAATTCTCCCCCTTTCTTTCCCCAAAAAGATACAGTTTTAGCAAGTTTTCTGTTGTTTAACAGAGGGCTTAAATAGTTTCTTTATATATAAAGAGGGCTTTAATAGTTTCTTTTTAGCAATGATGTTGCTTTCAATACCTTTGTTATAACTGGTAAAAAAAATCACAGCAGATTTCGTCCCATCTTTGCCACTGTCAATGAAATAAACTTTGGTTATTGAACAAACACTCATTGCTTCTTTCATTTTCTTTTTTACATGCAGGGAGTGTACAGAGTTCATATTTCATTAACGATACTTTAACTATACAAATTATAGTTCAGCTTTGATAAATACTACATAATTAGAGAAATTTGTTATAATCTGAAGTAGTTATGAGACTGCATATAACTTCTTGTAATCGTCATTTTCTTAGCAATTCTTCTTGAAGTCAAGCAAGGGTGACCAATAAAAACTTTTACATTATTCATACTGATATGCAGTATTTTTACATTATTATTGTAAGCAAATACTGCAGAAAGTTATTCAGGAATTGTTACTAATACTTACTATTCCAGGACTAAAATCATCTCTGTTGCAGTTTCATAAACTTCATGCAAGTTAATGACCCAAAGGTTGCACTGTGCCAGCTCAAGGACAGCAATTTCATGGATTATCTCCATCCGACAGTCTTGGCCTTTTCTTCTTTTTCTCATGAATTTTGCTGCAAACTCTCTTTCAGTGTCTTTCTGGATGCACTTCTTCACCACTGCAAATTTTCCCCTGAAATGAAATAAGAATTTAGTTTTACATGCCTTAGTGACAGCTTTAGCACTGTCTTTATAAATTAATGTTTCAGGAAACTTGAACAAAATCATTACTAACGGGTGCATTTAAGATGCAATCTGGATTTAGATGCCTTGCTGAGTGATTATCCCTGTGTTCAAAACACCCCAGCCCAGAAAATAAATAATCTCCATGAAACATAAGGAATTAAAATATCCCCATCGATTCAAACAGCGTGGTTTTCAAAAATACAGAATAAACACACTGTGCTAGTTCCCAAGATTACATTATCCTCAAAACTTTAATTAAAAAAGCTGGCAAAATCAAAATGTACAAGTGAGCAATTTATGCTTTCTCTCACTACCTCACAGTAACCCAGTTATTGTTTTCTGAAGTATCCCATCATATCCAAGGTAACAGCACTCTCATTGAATCCTGCTCCATTTGTCATGCAATATCCATACTCTGCATTTTTCAAGATGGCACTTTGTATTTTCACCATGGCATGTCTCAAATGATAACAGATGGAGTTTTTTGATTAACAGTTCTCAAAACCCCCTATTTATACAGTGAGACTAAGAATAAGGAACACGGATAATTTAAACACCGTGTTGCATCTTGAGTAACACCAAGCTCTGTAGCACGATTTTTGCAGCAATGCCAAGGTGAGCAGGAACACTGAGAGCAGAGAGAGCTGAGCGCTGTGCTTAGCCCACATTAATGAGCGTCACCTCAGCAGAACACACACCTGATGATGCACCCGGCCAGCTCAAACCACACTGCAGCGCTTGTGTCACACCACTTTCCCCACAGCACTCTGGCACAGTCTTAAGTTTTCTCTTAACTTCCCTGCACAAGTCCCACACCACCTGCTCCACTCAGTTCCATTCACACAGTGCTGGTTTTTAGACGGAAAGGGTATTTTAATTAATACCTCTCACAAATGAAATTATGAATTCTCACACTTTGAAGTATAGTAATCTTACTTTAGCCCTTACCATACAAGTATAATGATCATCAAAACCTTTTTTTTATTTATATGTAAACATTTTCTTACAAAGCTGCAGGAATAGCTTTGAGATCTTTATTTTGGTTCTTTACCTACTGTAGGGTTGATGAAACCAAAATAATAGTCCTCTTCTATTTCAAAATACAATTACTATGGGTTTTACCTCTCCCATCTCCAAGCTGAAGTTCACAGAATTAACTACTTCAGCTCATGTCAAAGTTTTCACTCTCCCAGACTATTGGCAGAAGACTGCTAACCATGAAATATAACTGCTAAACAAAATTGTGGTCAACTTGCTTTTATAAGCATTTATTTCAAAATCACACAGTCTAAATGAATCAAGTCAAATAAGTATCCACAAAGTGGGTATTTGCTAGGCAATCTCAATAAAATAATTGGACTTGTAACCACTGATACAGCCACAGTTATTCCTCTAGGAATAATATTTTGCATAGGCACATTATCTACAGCACAATACGTATTAAGACTAGATCACAGCACAGTCCAGATGTCTGGTAAAGGCAGACAAACAAAGACTATGCTTTTAGTGTCTTGAATCTAATTTTTTGGGAAAATATTCTTAATTACTAATACTTACAGGAAGAGGTTTGTAAATACATGAAGATAATTTTGTAGCAAAAAATTTACGCACAATAGAAAGCTATGCATTTATCAAAAGTGTTAAGACATTTGTGCAAGTTCTTAGCACCAAAGAACATCTCCAAGAAAAAAATCAACTGGTGAGTATGTTGTAAAAAAACCCCATAAAAAATTAACAGAGAAGCCCTTTAACAGCAAGTTATTTAAATACCTGATAGATAATAAGCCTTACACCAATAAATCTAGGTCCCTGCCTGGGTTCAGCCTTCTCTATTTTCCTTATATAGTCTCTGAATGCACTGCATACTTCCTCTCAAATGTTGCCTTAGTGCAGCCAAAAGCTTTTAATTCTAGCACCAGGAAGGACTAGAGAAAGTGGCTTAGATAAGTTTGAAATCTTTATGATACAGCTTTCAAGTACTGTGCTGTTTTAAATTACATACAAAATCTATCTGGAAAGAAGTTAATTAGCCTAATGAGTGCCAATGTTGCTGGTTCACCATGCATTAGTCACTATGGAAATAGAACAGTATTCATGGAGCAGCAAGAAACAGCAAGAGCAACCACCATGTGTGGCCACGTATGCCCTGTTGAGCTGAGCTGGCCAGAAGCCCGATGGGTGACGTCATTCAAAGGACAGGTTACACGGGAGTTCAGCCGGCTGACAAATACTAATTCTAAATTGTTTCAGACCAAGAATCCTGCCCAGATTCCTTATGGTTATGCCTACAATTAGAGCTAATATAACTACTGCCTGTTGGAACTCATCTTTTCTGAATACGATCCCCAAAAAAATCAAACTTGATAAACCTGACATTTATAACCAGTAGAACTAATTACCGTGCAGTGATCTAGATTCATGTCTGAGAAAATTTCAGAGCTAAGAACCAAAGATAGCATCCATTATATGGTTAAGCCGACAGATAGATTTTAAAGAATTTCTTTTTGATTGAGACAAAAGATAAGTAATAGTAGATAAGACAGATATAAACAAGCATTCTTATGAAGTATACATTGCAGACACTTCGTTTTTGCTTTTCTTAAAATCTTGCTTTTCAGAACTTACTATAAAAAAGTATATAAAACAGTATTAGATCACATCCATGCTACATCAGTGTATTGAGAAGAGCTAGCAGTGAGAACATTGCACAGAAGGAAGAATAATTTTGAGCTGAAAAACTTAATGCACATTTGTCAAGTTGAAAACAGACTACCAGACATCCAATCACAAACAAAAATGTTTTGGAGGGAGAGAAGAATAGGAAACGCTAAGTAGTTCTTGGTCCTCACAAGAGTCTCATTCAGGAATTATGATTTAAGATAAATCTTACCTGACTACAAAGAAGCTCAATGTCACCTTTTCAAATTGCCAACAGATTTTGCATTGTTTCATTAGGCATACATTATAGCTCAAAGGAAAATTGTCAAATCACAAATCAAATGTCAAATCAGATAAGCAGAAACATTTTTGTCACACCAATTAATTTTTGTTGTCCTAGGTTCAGAGCAACAGAGAACTAACCTTACTAATTAATTTATAATATATAAAAATAACTAAGCTTAACTAAATATTTTTAAATAACTAACCTTATTTTTAAAGTGACCTATAAAACACCGTCACTGTAGCAAATGCAGAAATAATGTCTTCCTGTGAAAATATTTACTTTTTATAAAGATCAGAAAAAAACTTTTCTGAGATCCACAACATTATGTGCAGTTTATTATGTAACTCATATCAAACATTTTTTTCTGAAGTGTGTTTTTTTCCTCCCACTGACAATTTTGGATTTCAAACAACACAGTGTAGTTATTCCATTTCTGGTGTTCATTCATGAATAATTTCCTCACATAAATTTATTCTCCAATGGCAAAAACAACTACTTACAACTCTTTCACCTCTTTTCCACTTTTGCTTAGTTCCACAGCTATTCTTCCCTGGCTGTGCTACTGCAGAGAGCAGCTAAGGACAGCAGTGTCATGTAATACTAAGACACACAATACTGAAAGCTACCTGAGAAATAAAAGTTTGTGCCAGAGTTGTTATTTTGGGGGAAAAAAAAAAATCCAAGATGTGCATTATCTGCACATGAAACTACAGCCACATCACTAGTCAGGAACAAAGAATACTTCACACTCCTTGGATGATTACAGTATTTCTTATTCTTACCTTTGGGCAGAGAATGAACTTGTATGCTTTAACAAAAAACTGGGAATGAGGAGAAACCACTGAATTGCACTGGACATATTTACATGTGTGCACACATTTTCCTAGAAGGTAATTTTATTGTGGACCAATCATTTAAGGTGACTGTTACCTTCCAGAAGAAAGACACACCAGTCAACTTATACCTTCCTTGACCCCAGCTCTAGGATTCTAGTATATTATTTTCTGTACACAAAATGATGACTTCCAATATGTGCATAGCTTGTTTCACATAAAAAAAATGCAACATTCCATCAACAAGCTGAAGAATTAATAGCATAGTAATACTTTGTTTGCAATTAGGAGTTTTTTCTCAAGGAAAACCAGCAAAGCAACTACACATAATTATAGTAGACTCCTTAAGGAAGCTCTTGGTAGTAAAAAATGTGTTGTTCCCCATTTTACAGTACAATTGTGGCTTAAGCACAAACGGTAAGCGGAAGAGTTAAGCAATGGTGTCTTGTCCTCTGCAAAGGTTACACTTCTTCAAACTAACCTAACTCAAGCTAGCACTGTCTGAAAACATTTAAATCTCAGTGAGGTGATGAAAAGTGGCACCCTTAAAGCAATCATCAGAGGTAAGTTTGATTTCAAACCTCATGCAAGTGCAGATTTGTGTGAGGACACTGTGATTCTGAGGATAGTGAATATTAAGGCTGTGAACACTGGACCAAAATGTCATATATTAAATAATTTCATGTAAAACCTTTTATTTCCATGTCATCTTAAGGGACTTACTATAATTTCTTGAGTGGCCATTATAATGAAGGTTTTGATATTTTCCTCAAGTGAACCTGGCTTTCCCAACAGTTGTATTTCAACAAACTTGCAAGTGTCTGTTCAGCTACTGAACAAGGCAGCACCTCCTGAAACACACAAGCTCTACATTCTGAAAGCAGTTTTTTCCTCCTGTGAGCAGAACTAATGAAGCCTGAGACCCCACAGGTTTGCACCCAAGTCCCTCTGGTCATCAAGTTCCTCCTAGGTTCATCCATGCCTCTCAGGACCTCTTCCCCCAGGCTTTTTGCTCCCTAACGTGGCACCTGGGGCCAGAGCCCTCACAGATCTCTTCCCAGCATTACCAGAACTACAATGCCTTAACATTTTGCCATGTTCCACTTTCTTCCCACCTCCTCCAAATGCAGAGGACCAGAGAACAGAAAACAGAGGCTCCAAGTGCCCAGGGAAGTTCAACAGACATGTGTTGACTAACAGAATGGGAGGCCAAAGACTGCACAAACCTGATCATGCAGCAGCTCTTGTCACAGCAAAGGTGATAAACATACTTGCTTCTTTCGCTATGCTCTCAGTTTTAAAAACAATCCATATGAATGTTGTTATTCTCAAACCTACCTGAAGTTCAGCTTTTAAATTTTTTCTCTAATTCTGGGGAACAGGATGGAAAAATACAGAGTGTATAAACTTTTTTCTACCAAATTTTAATGCTAAGATAGATTATGTTGTGTGCACAAGAACTGCTTTTCATCCGAGACAAAAACCTGCCATACCTGGGTGCTAATTTGTTCTTTGTAAAGATAAACTCTACTCATAGAGAATTACACAATTTATGAACATATAAAAGTGAAGCATCTTGTGGTAATAAATTATCAATAGAATTACAGTTATAAGAAACTTATAAAGTTATAAGGCAGAGAGATTTTCCACCTATGTTTTGTCGCGGAGTTGGCAAAAATAGTCTTTAATAGGAGTATTTGAGCTGCAGTGTCTGCTTTTTTAAAAAAATTAAAACTGTTGAATAAAAAACAAAGCACATGCATTCAAATGTAGAGATTTCTATATTCCAAAAGAAAAGATAGTGAAAACACTTGTGAAGTTGAGGAGAGATAGTCTGAAGCAAAAATATGTGCAACTGTTGCTCAAAACCAAGATATTTAGAACCGCCACTGAACTATTTTTAACTACAGGTGCAAAATCACAGTCTTCAAGTGAAGGCCATCTCTAAAATATTCAAAAAATAGTCCACACAAAAATGCATGCTGTGATTAACTTGTTTAAACTGCAAACTAAGACTTATTTCTTGTTCTTAGTGCAAAGCAAATAATCTCAGTTGTACTTTTTTGTTCCAGAATGAACCTTCATCTATTCCATGCTTTGATTAGGCCAATGACTATCACCCAGCTCTGAGGGAAATGCTCATTCCGTGGAAGAACGACAAAATATTTTCTGAACTTAAAAAAAACCCCCAAAAAATAACAACAAAAAACCCCACCAAACTAAAACAGCAGCGTTACCAGGACATTCTGTGCTACACTGCTCCTATGCCTTTTGGGCTGTTTCTTAGAATTTACGCTGATTTGTAGCCTGCATTTAGTTAGCTTCAGTTTCCAGGCCTTGGACATTGTGGTCACAACAATCTACAAAAAGCTTTCTCATTCCATAGGATGTTTCTCCCACCTGCTTACCATGTGAACGCTTTAGACCACTATGTTTAAACAGGTATTATTCTACTGGTACATCAGAGTTACTAAGTGAGCATTAGGCTAACAGCTAGACAACCTAAATATTTGTTAGAGGTACGTAGAGCAGCTACATTTGCCTTGAAACTCCTCCTTAGCTCAAAAGGGGTTGGTTTTGCTTCTGTATAAACTGAGTTACACAGCAAGCATAACTTGCAATAGAATACACATTGAGCATATTTTTCCATATATCCTGTGATATTCCATCTAATCTTTTTTATCAGAACACTCTTTGGATGAAGCACATGTAATTCTAAGAATACTATCATTCTTTAATAAAAAATTGGAGAAAAAATTGGAGAAAAAAATATTGGTTAAGTGGTGCTGAAATTCCATATATGTAGTTCCCAACATGCAAAAATCTTTTAGTGAGACTTCTTGCCCTAAACCTTGCTTTCTATCAGTCAGGTGTTGAAATTATACATGTACTAAACATTACAGGTGGACTCACTTCCAAACCCAAGATTTTAACCAGCTTTGGAAAGTTCCAGCATTAGATTACTCTCAAGCATAAGCTACCCCAAACGAGTGTAAAATTGGTTTACCATCTCACAGCTTACAAAGCTCGAGGAAATACTACTTAAAAAAAAAAAAAAAAAAAAAAAAAAA
>WEIU01001193.1:90482-189130 GCA_013389925.1 Aegithalos caudatus
TAAATGAACCCCGTAAAGCAGAGGTTGTGTCTGAGGAGAGAACGGCTTGTCTCCCTCGTAACTTGTATATCTTCGTGTCACTGCAGCTGCATGATCCTCCCCCTCTATCCCGCCACATCTGGAGTACTCTATCCAGTTCTGGGTTCCTCAGGACAAGAGAGATGAGGAGCTACTAAAGAGGGTCCAGTGGAGGGTGACAGAGATGATCAAGGGTCAGGAATTTCTCTCTTATGAGGAGAGTCTCCAGGAGCTGGGCCTATTTAATTTAGAGAGGAGAAGACAGAGAGGGGATGTAATTAGTGCATACAAATATGACAGAGGTGGGTGTCAAGAGGATCGTGCCAGACTCTTTTCAGTGGTCCCCAGTGACAAGATGTGGAGCGATGGTAACAAATTAAAACTGAAGAAGTTCTACCTCAACTTGAGGAAGAACTTCTTTACACTGAGGGTGGCAGAGAACTGAAACAGGCAGCCCAGGAAAGTCGTGGAGTCTCCTTCTCTGGGGACATTCAAAACCTGGATGTGTTCCTGTGTAACCTGCTGTAAGCTGACCCTACCTTGGTGATCTCCAGGCGTCCCTTCCAACCCTAAGGATTCTGTGTTTCTGTGATCCC
Source organism: Aegithalos caudatus (assembly GCA_013389925.1). Taxonomy (NCBI): domain Eukaryota; kingdom Metazoa; phylum Chordata; class Aves; order Passeriformes; family Aegithalidae; genus Aegithalos; species Aegithalos caudatus. Next base: position 91,097 of record WEIU01001193.1, read on the forward strand.
CCAGCCCAGGACCTCACTCTATGGGTACTCAGGTGTGCCTCGAGGGGCAGCAGGGAGGGAGCATGAAGCCTGGAGTGAACCCGTAGGAGATGGAGGGCGTTGGCCATATGGGGCATCCAGGCTCAGGACACTGGGAAGCAAGGCTGACAGAGGGCAAGGAGAAAAGGGGCAGCAGCAGCTCTTCATGAGGCAAATGCACCTGGCCCACCTGATGGAGCCTCGGTCCCTGTGGTGTCTGAGTCACAAGCCTCAATTAAGTCTTTCCCACAGCTCGGGCATGTGTACTGCCTCTCCTCCATGCATGCTTGAGATCCAGGTGTCTCTGTGAGGTGTGCAGGAAGTGTCTTCTAGTCATTGGTTTGGGCAGGCTGGTGGGAATTGCCTCATAGATTTGGCATGAGCCTAACTGGAAAAGGCTTGAGAAAAACATGTGCTCACTTCTCAATCCCTTCCCTGTCTCAATTACTTTTAATGTACATGTTAAAGAGACCTGTTCTGTGTGGCTGTCATTTATCAAATCATTCTGTGGCATTTGTCTCTTTTAAGGGCATATAACCTCCTGCCAAGATCCAGAGCACAGAGAAGAAAAGACTGTTGAGGAAACAGGCCAACATACAGGAAAGGATTCAGTCTAAACCTGGGTCATTGATCTGGGATGAGAGTACAATTGCTGACAAGGCATTGTGCTGGAATTCCCTGACTCACTTATTGCCAAATCTAAGTTGCAGAAAAAAGTAGAATCATAGAATGGTTTGGACTGGAAGGGACCTTAAAGATCACCTAGTTCCAGCCCCCTGCCATGGGAAGGGACATGTCCCACTAGGCCAGGTTGCTCAGAGCCCCATTCAGCCTGGCCTTGAACACTGACAGGGATGGGACATCCCCAGGTTCTCTGGGCAGCCTGTTCCACTGTCTCACTACCCTCAGAGTAAAGAATTTCTTCATAATATCCTACATAAACATCCTTTTAAGTTTAAAACTTGACAGTGACCCTTGTCACTACACACCCTTGTAGAAACTATGCTATCTGAGTGCAATTGAACATACAGCAGCTAATAATATTTAAATGATTGAAGCCAAATAGTATCACTGTCACTACACACCCTTGTAGAAACAATGCCTTCATCATTCTTATGGGGTCCCGCCAGGTAATGGAAGGCTGCAATTATGTCACTCTGGAGCCTTTTCTTTTTCAGCTTGAACAATCCCAGTTCTCTTAGCTTTTCTTCATAGGAGAGGTGGTCCATTCTGCTAATCATCTATAGTTTAGGAATAAATTCCAGAACCTGTATGTCAAGTAAGAGAGAGTTATCAATGTGCTTTCCACTCAAACAGTTGTAAAAATTGTAGCAGAGGCAGGATATTCCTGCTGAACATTAAAATCTGGATTAAACAGAGATTATATAATTGTTACATCTGAAAGTATGTATCAGTGGCATTTAATACAGAGAGGTTTTTTTGCCTGACAGATACATTGGATCTTGAACGTATGAAAATCCTAAATGAAGGTTTCAGATACTTAATTCTTGTGATGTTTTCTACTTCTTTACTTTCACAATCACATTTTACTGGAGGGACCCTGTTAAAAATTTATGGAAATTAGTGTAATTACTGATTCTGAAATATAAACATATCTTCCTCAGAATACATCAGCATATTTAAGGTTCCTTGGCTGTATTTAACTTCTAAGATTCTTGAATGCCTTTAAAAATCTAGCAATTGGTTCTTTTGGGCTTGGGAAGATAGATTTGTTGCATTCTTTAAAAGAATTATCCACAGAATACAAATAGTACTGTTATCCTGCAATGAGCAGGGACATCTTCAGTGTATCAGCTGACCAACCTGTCCAACCTGATCTTGAATGTTTCCAGGGATGGGATATCTGCTACCTCTCTGGACAACATATAACTGTCTTTGTAGAAAACTTCTTCTTTACATTAAATCTAAAATGACTCCCATTCAGTTTAAAACCATTAGCCTTTGTCCTATTACAAATGACCTTGCTAAACTGTTTGTCCCCCGTCTCTCTTGTAGCCCCCTTCAAGTACTGGAATGCTGCTCTAAAGTCTTCTCCAGGCTGAGCAACCCATTCCCTCAGCCTGTCTTTATAGGAAAAGTGCTCCAGCCCTCTAAGCACCTTTGTGGTCTCCTCTGGACTCACTCAAGGAGGTCCATCTTGGGGACCCCAGAGCTGGATGCAGAGGGACAGAATCCCCTCCCTTGCCCTGCTGCCCACGCTACTTTTGAGGCAGCCCAGGACACGTTTGTCTCTCTGGGCTGTGGGTGCCCATGGCTGGGTCATGTCCAGCCTCCCATCCACCAGCACACCCAGGTCCTTCTCCCCAAAGCTGCTCTCGATCTGTTCATCCCCCAGCCTGTGTTGGTACTGGGGGTTGGCCCAGCCCAGGTGAAGAACCTTGTCCTTGGTCCTGTTGAACTCCATGGGATTCCCATGGGGTCACTTGCTGAGCCTGCCCAGATCCCTGTGGATGGTATCCCATCCCTCAGTTGTGGCAACTGCACCACTCAGGTTGGTGTCATTGGCAAATTTCCTGTGGGCGCACTTGATCCCTTTGTGTCATTAACAAAGATATCAAATAGCACAGGTTCCAATATGGGCTCCTTAGTGACATCACTTGTCACAGATTGGGACTCTGAGTCACTGACCATCACCCTCTCAATGTGACCATACAACCAATTCCTCATGCACCTAATAGTCTAGCCATCAAATCCACCTCTCCTCAGTTTGGAGAGAAGGATGTTGTATGGTACCATGTTAAAGGCATTGCAGAAATCCAGATAAAAGACATCTGTAGTTTCTCCCTTTTCCACTGATAGAATCACCCCATCATAGAAGGCCACTGGGTTGGTCAGGCAGGACTTGCCCTTGGTGAAGCTGTGTTTGCTGTCTGGCATCTTTTCCCACTTTGCTATACACTAACCATAGAACAGATGATGCTTTGCCTAGTCGTACCAGAATATTGTGGAGCTGATACATGCTGTATTAATTTCAGTTGTCCTTTCCGAAAGGATAAATATAAGCCTCATGACTCATTGTAGGTTCACCTGTGCACTAAAATGCACTGATCTCAGTCTTAAATACTGCATCATAAGCTTATCTGTGCTATCTACACAGGAAGAAATACATGTGGATATGAACAATGCTTATCTAGAAATAAGCTAACAGACATATCTAGGCTGGTTTCTCTCATGTGTTACCTGCTCTCATGTGTTACCCAAAAAAGTATATGCTTTTTCTCTGCTGTTTGGATATTTGGCTTCAATCACTTAAATATTATTAGCTGCTGTATGGTCAATTGCACTCAGATGGCATAGCAAATACTAATTTCTGCTGGTACAGATAACATTAACTGTTCTACATTTCAATATATATTTTTTTTTTCTGTCTAACAGTAGCATCCAAGGAATTCATTCTCATGAGCTGTGTTTGGCCTGCAAACTAAGAAGCAGGAGGTGAGGTGAAAGACTACCACAAGTATTCTGTTAAAAAGAATGTCCTTTTAAATTTATGTCTGCATGCACTGGACGAAGAAAGTGATTTCTATTCTGTCCTGAAGATGTGGATCACAAGTGTTGCACAGGGATATAAGCTTTGTTCAGTTTTATCAATCTGACTCTAGCTTGATCATCACAGGATGTTTATTTTCCCAATACAAATGTATTCAGGCAGCTCGTACGTGATAGAGGAGATACCTGAAGTCATCATCATCATCATCATCATCATCATCACGGTCCATTTGTTATAGAAATATGGAATCTTACAATCTGTAGCTCAGCACATAAAATTTAAGATAGTTTTTAATTTCAAATTGCTAAATTCATCCTTTGAACTTCTGTACTGGTAGAGAACCACGATCTTCTGTGGCTGGAATTTCTGCAGGCTGCCGAAGTTCCATTCTGAAGTTAGTTATTCTGCATTGAAGCTACTTATTTCTTGATGTGGTTTTATCTATGAGGCAACAGGAAGAGTACATGCTCCTCACCTGAGGGATTTTGCTCCTGTACTCAAATGCCTCTTATCACTTGCAAAAGCACTTACAAAAGAACTCTGAGTACCCATCCCACACCACTGAAAACCCTCCCCTCCTATACTTCTGTACAAATGAATGTTTCTTACCAGTTGCAACAACAAAAAATGTTATTAACCTTCTATTTTCTAGTTTAAGGGAGGAAGACACAGCTCCACTAAGTGGCAGCAATAAGCATCATTACTGCCACCTTCCTGAATTATTTTATATTTGTGAGAGATTTAATATAAACTGGTGCTCATGTTACAATAAGATTCATTCTTCTTTTTCCTCGTAGGGTTTGATTTCATCATTTCTAAGACAGATGAATAAACTTGTACTTAGGGAATCCACCAGTAACCTTTTCAAATATTGTCACAGGTTCATATTTTGCAGAAATTCTCATTGGAATATGACTTTTGCATATGAAAAAAATTTACATATTTACATACTAGTTGAAAAACACATCGTATGGGTCCCCATGCACTGAGTCCTCTTCAGATCAGTTTCACAGCTTCTCTGCAGTGCCCAGGCAGTCCCAAACACTAAGTCACCTTTAACAAAGTTGGTAGACTGTATTTTACGAAATCCAAGATTCACCACTACTTATTTTATGGCTGTGTCCAGAGCACAATCTGTTTCAGTTTGTACATTTGGAGGACATTGTTGAAGCACAATGATGGTGTTCAAAAGTCATGTGGTGGGCTTTACATACTACAGAAACAGGAGTTAAACTCTAAGGTCCCAGTTCTACTAATCAATGCATTTATCACTAATATTGTTAACTTACATGCAGGGAAGCTTATTTTCCATTGCCAAAGATGCCAAAGGTGTCAGTAAGCATACCCTCACACACTCTAAGTATAATCTTATATAGCAACCTTTATTAGTAATTTCAGTCATTCTTAAAAAGTCACTGATCATACTTCAGTACCAAGACATACCTAAGAGGTACTGAAGTCAAATCACAGCTTGTAACAAAGTTCCCTAAGCAGATTCCTGCACTGCCCCAGCTGCATTCCTGAAAAGCTGTTACCTAAACATGATGACTCTGTGGCATGCTGGTTGTGAACCTGTACTGCTTTGTCTACAGACTGAAGCATATGAAATGCTGAAAACAGAAAAAACTGGAGGATACGCAGTTTATTTTTATATGCTGTTTTCATCTTGGAAAACCAGCACTAGGAAATCACATCCAACAATGCTTTTTCAGTTGTTGTCTGTGGTCCATTTTTAAACTGACTGGACACATTTCAGTGCGACAGTGCAGAATATTTACAGAATTGTTTTGCCTTGTAACTGGTTTATTTTGTAAGTGGGAAACAAAGGTAACCCAAAACAGTCTTCTACCTTCATACTGAAAAAATCAAAAAGTAAAATGTTCCTAAAGTGTATTGCTCTTCACAAAAGGAAAGGCAAGTTACCTCAGTGTTACTATTGCTTATCATTGACACAGAAAACTCCCCCATGCAGCCCCATTATCTTCTTGTACCAATAGCAGTGAATTATATAAAATCCTACATGCCAGAAGCTCAGGGAAAAAACTCCATTAGTTGCACTCTTTGTGTGTTCCAGTGACTTCTATCCCATCTCAAAGAGCTGTAACATGGTATTGTAGGGATGAGCTTCATTTACACCTCAGTTAAAAAAATAGAAATCTCCTTTACATCAAAGCTTAATACAAATAAGAATCAGGGCTTATATTTCAGGTAGAATAATATAATGGGTATTTTTCTTCTAAATTTAGTTTCAAGAGAGTAGGAACTAAACACAGTCACATACTCTTCACCTTGATAGAGCCATGAAAGGTATTTTCAGTCGAAAATTATTTCCAAGTTTACAAGAATTAAATTTTAAAAACAGTAAAAGAGTGTGTCTTTGCAGCTCAAGGAGGATTTATGATTAGAGGAGACACAGCAGATCCTTTGTGCTTTTGTTCTCCAGACACAACAGCTCTTGTCCAGTCTGGCCTCTTGTTCAAGGATGAACATCAGGCTGCAGGTGGATTTATTCTCCTTTGTAGAAAAAAAAACTATGACACTGCTACCACAGGCCAGGAAGAGATTGTTATTGATTTGTAATATCCTACCGAATTATTACAGTTTTGTTAGCATGCCAAGAAAGACACTGGATGTACCCCCATGGAGGCTTCATGTGGACTGCTGCTCTATTTTAACATAAATTCAGTAATTGTCATAGAATCATAGAATGTTAAGGGATTGGAATGGACCTTAAAGACCAACTGGTCCCAACTCTCTCTGCCATGGTCAGGGACACTTCCCATTAGATTAGATTGCCTAAGTCTGTATCCAACTTGGCTTTGAATGGGTTCATAGAATCCATGGGTTCATAGAATTCAAATGGAATCACCAAATGGGTTCTGGTAAAAGGCATAGTTCCAGCCATGTACACAGATTACTGCTGCAGAAACTGACACCTCTGATGCACCCTAATGAACAGCAGCTCATCTCACTGATTTTCAATCAATATGGATTTTCCTTTCCTTTATATTTGAACTATGCATAGAAATCCAGCTTAGTGCCAAAATACCCTCTGACTCACTTCTTCCTCACACACGTGCACAACCACATACACAGGATATGAATAAAGGCTGAGCTGTGAGACCTGGATTTCTTGAGCATGTGCATGGGTGGGTGCTACTCTTGCCACCAGCACTACCATCCCTGCTGAAGGAGAGGCAGAGCTGGGCCATGTGGACCTGTTCTCAATACAGAATGAAATGTAGTGCCAGCTCCAGAGGGGCTCTCAAGAGTTCTCATAGTCACACAGTTTCACATTTGCTAGTGATTGTCTTGGGCAAGATACGCTCACCACTTCTGTTGGAGTATCTTCCATGGATTTGTATTTTTCCAGTGCCTCATATTTAAGCTTTCCAATCCTTCCTATTGTACCACAATCCCTCATGGGGTGCCATTTATGTAAGAAAGCAGGTATGGTCAGAAAGGTGTCTGCTGATGGTGTATCTGAGGCATGTTAATGTATCCTGGAATGTGTTAATGAAACATGACAGAGATATTACAGGGATGAGCAGGAGAGAGATGGGTGTAACATACTGAGATGCTGGAGCATCTTGCTATGTATTTGCTGTCAACACAGCGCAGACCCAGCATATGCTATTAAGAAATCGTCCTTGCAGGTACATTTCATCCCTATAATGCAGTAATTATACCTAGAAGCAAGGTATGTGTAAGTAGCATATACACTGCTTTTGTCCCTCTGTTTGACCAGACAATTCCTACAATGAGGAATAACCTCACATGCTCTCAAGGCAGGAGAGCATGGGGGCTCTGGTCATGCACACCTACATGGAGAATCTCAAGTTTTAGATGTGCGCCGAAAAACTGAATACAGGCAGTGGAAGGGCCTGAATGCAATAATGGGAAAGGACACGATCATGGAACTGGAATTTCTCAAATTAGTGGGCTTTGACAATGCCAGTTTCCACCCACTGTTACATACATCCTCTATGAAATAGTTTATTTGTAATAGACAGTCCACACAATGCCATAACAAAGTGATTTTATTGACATTCCTCCATAGTGATATGGTTGAATAGAAAGCACAGCCTGAGTATCATGTGACATTTTTCTGTCAATAAAAGCAAAATCAGTCCAATAATGAGGACCTTTCCTGCCACTGACTTTATGTAGTCTTTAACAAAAACCGTAACAGACATTTCTGTTAGATAAATCAGAAGCTGCAGGGAATTTGGCTCATGGTACAATACTTACTATACCTAATATCTACTATCTACAGGCATCTTTTTTTTCTACTGGAACAAAAATACGTGATTCACTAGTGAGAAAGTAACAATCCAATCTTTTGGACCTTGTGATAACTGGAAAACCTATCCCAGATTTAGTATATTGCAGTAGTTTTATCTTTTCATAATGAATACTGAGGTACAGCAAGAATAATAAGAAAGCACCGCATTTGTTGTAGAAAGATCTATTGGTCTGAGTTTGACTGAAAGTGTTTAATCTTGACTGGGAAGCCCTATTAATATCACTATGGAGACAGGGCAAATATAATTTCAACAGAAATTTGTCCTTCTGAAATTCCATAGCGTGTCAAAGGACTAATAGTGAAGGACGAGTTTAACCCATCCCCTGTGCGTTTATATTTTAGCTTATTTCAGTTTCGATTTTCATGTTCAAATTCAGTATCCTATTGTTTCCAAGTAGAGGTATGTCAACTATTTGTTACAGTGAAACTAGAACAACAAAACACAATCCCAACAAACACTCCCCTCCCCACAGGCCATCTCTCAGACTAGACTATGAACTCAAACTTCTGCTACAGCTAGTTCAAAAGTTCATGGGCACATGAGCAAACTGAGTGCAAAAAGTCCCCACTGTCAGACCTGTACAAAACTCAGGATTTCTCCATTAGATGTTAGATGTAGTTTGGACCACTCACTCCTTGCCTTGTGATAGCCATGGATCTCTCTGGAACATAAAAGTGTTGAGTATGCACAGATTGAAACTGAACACTTATATAACTTACTGCAGACTGAAGTGACAGCATTTGTAAGATTTAGACCTGACGCTGTTAACACGAAGATTCAGATGTTTATACTGCATCAAATCCTGCATAGCTGATGTGGTTGAACAGTCAGGGAGACTACTTCAAGGTGGAAGACCTACTGACGATTTAAAATCTCTATTTCCATTATCTTATACTCCAGATTAATGCTAACAGGATTTCAAAAACACAAATACCCCCTTCCCTTCCTCTACCATTAAAACCATCATGACAATAACTTTGAGAAACATATGGACCCTCTGAAACCATTGACAGTATTTATTGCTCCAATTGAAAACTAGAATTCATGAAAGCTGTCAGATTGCCTCTTCCATTTTTCATTTTCATTTAAAAAATCTATTGATGTTGATATTGTATCTTAATCTAGCCACCACCATATCTGGCCACCACCAGGTTTAAAGAGAACTGAGACGAAAGACATGAAAAGATTATTTCACTCTAAATCTGCCCTATGGAATATCTTCTAGTCTTTCCTGTGGGGAAACAATGAAACCAGAATTTCTGTAATCAAGAGGCAGTGTTTTACAAATGAAGATGCAGACCTGGGGAGTTACAGCATTTGAATCAACAGATAAACAAGGAAGGGTATGTCTTGCATATGTACAACAACAACGACAACAACCAAGTCAGTTAATTGCACAATGGGCAGGTTAAATAACAGGCCAAGGGAGGTAGGTTCCTCCCTCTCTCCTGTTAGCACCATTCACTGCCTTATTTTGATACTGCAATGCCACTTCAGATGCACGGCTTCCCCTTCAGTCCAGGCTGGGACTGGATTCTGCCCATGGCATGATGCAAGCAATGGAGAAACACTGCGAAGTGTTGATCTGGATATCAGAAAGATGATGTCACAGTTTGAAACCTTGGGGTAGGGCATTTGGGAAGAGAGAGGGATAGGGCTGGAATGGCAGAATTCAAGAAAAGCCATATAAGGAATTTTCTTTCTCTTTGTTTTATGAAAACAGTCAACCATCTCTATTCCTGGCCTTGGATCCATAAACTTGCAAGGAAATCTGCATGACTTTGTCAACCTAGAAAGCAGCTTTTAAAAAATATTAGGCTGTGTGCTTGAAAGACAACTTGGATCAAGGATTTTGATGAGAAGTAGCTGGCTATGCTCTGTGTTTCTCAGAGGAGCAACACATAAGGTGCTCAAGATGGCATCTGCCAAACAATCTACCTTAGTGTAGGACAAGTGCCAGAAAATGTTGTGAAGAAGAATTTCAGGAGAAAGCCTTCTGTGTTTCATTTAGTGGAGCTCGATGCTGTCTCTGAAATACAAACTTTTTTTTTTTATTATGCTACAAAAAATAGTTCCACTTTTTTGTAATAAAATATAGTTTTAAAATACTTAAAAAAATTAACTATACAGCATTGTTAAGATTGGATTTTTTCCCACATTTTTATTATGTTAATGAGACAGTTCTTGATTTTCCTTGGCCAAACATGGACCAACCAGTTGGATGTTTTTCTTTCTTCTAATGTTGGAAGACATCCAACCTTAGGCAAAACACAGGTAATTTTATAACATCACCAGAAATAAATTAGGAACCATACTTCAATCACTGGATTTGGTGATCCAGAGGTGAAGAGGCAGGAATCACATATATTGCCAGATTTCATGTTCAGCGTCTCCTGGTGTGACTTGTTCTGATGAAATTCATGTGCACATGATAGATGCTCTGAGAAAAACATTAATTTTTCCATCTCTCCTGTGCAGTGGGCTGGTCACATGCAATAGATGCCTAGAGCTCATTTAGGAAACACTAAACATCATTTTTGGTTTGTGGTCCAATGAAGCTGGCCTGTAGCTGCAGCCTCTGTTTGCAACTGTAATATAACAACATACTAAAACATAGATTCTCAGTAAAAGCCATACAGTAAATTAATATAGAAGTGGCTGAAATGCCACAGAAATTGAATGAATGGGGCAATTTAGGAACTTCCAATTTTTTATGTACCATTAAAAAAATTATTTTTTTTTTGCTTAGAAATATATTTTTGGGTCCATCACCTTTCAAATACCTACTGACCTAAGAATAAAACCAGGAGAAAGATCTGAAACTTTCAGAATGCAGTTTTTCAAGTTTGATGAGGTTCTGTACAACCACCATAAAAATATGTGAGAAAGCAGAGTCCAATTTTTTTCTCTGGAGAGAATGCTTAAGATGAATTAGATGTGTTAGATCTTGAACTGGTCTCCTGATTTTACAGTGATCTAAAGCATAACTAACACAAAACTACCAGTAACAAGCCCCCAAGGGGGTGTCCTACTTCATGCAAGCTTCTGGACACTATGATGTTACCTTCTCACTTACCTGCACAAATCTCACTTTGCATTTCTTGCATCCTTTAACATATTTAGTGTCAGAAGATACTTTGTATTTCCATTTCCCAGTTAAGACAAACACTTTCAATCTGAGATTAGTCTTGGAGAACAAGGGCAGCAAAGATTAATAACTAGAATGTAATCAAAGCAGTGAGGTTGACTGTAACAGCCTCAGCAAAATCCATCTGAAGACAAGCCTACTGCTGTTTTCCTTTTTTTCCCCTGGATTCAGAGGTGGTAAGTACACCAAACTGAAGAGGGTTATGTCTGTGGTAACAAGAGCAAGGTCTTTAGTTTTGTGCTACCTAGTATGACAAGAGGGCCTTTGGGCTTCCTCCAAGAGGATGGTGCACCAAAATCTTAACCCCCAGAGAGTCACAGTTCCCTTCATACCTGACAAACACCCTCATTCACTGCAGCTTCTCATTTGACAGACCACAGACAAAAACATTCTGTCTACAACCAACCACTCTTGAGGATATGGACTATTCCACTGAACAAGAAAAGAGAAACAACAGAACTGAAAACTGCCCCCAGCAACCATGGATTAGCCCAACCAAACAGAAAATAAATGGCTTCTGACACAGTGGATGGGATTGTCTAGACTTGTCATTTGGAAAGGAACATTTGAAACATCAGAAAACAAAGATCCAGTAAACAGAACCCAGGGGTATTCATAAGAGTAGAACATTCTTCTTACTTCCCCTTTTCCTTGTCATATACAACACTAAGGTAAGGGAGCCTTGTCCTTTATGCTACATAATAAAACATCCTTCTTGATGTGCACAGCCTTGTGCTTCTTGTGTGGTAAACATTACAATGGAGATGCCCCTCCCAATAACTCTGAAGTGCAAGTTCTCTCCAGTATTGGAAAGCAACAATCGTAACAATTGCCGCTATGCTTTGCATTGCATTACAGGTTGGTTTTTTTAGTTTTTGAAGGTCTTATCTGCACCACGTATCTGGGCCAGTTCCAGCTGATGCAACTGATGTGGATCATGACTTCATATACAAAAAATTCAGTTTTGCTCATAGGTGTCTTTCAGATGGACAATACATACAGGGAAAATAGGGATGGATGATGATATATTTGACCAGCTCCTAGTACTGGATTCAACAATTAAGAAGTAAGATGGGCTATGAATTGATTTAGAAGATATGGGTGTACATAAAAGCTTGGAATGCTTGATGAGGTTTTTTTTTTATTTTTTAATCAATGTAGGTGGAAGTAAACATTTATTAACATTTGGTCAAGTGTAGTATAACTTGCATTTGTATTTTCATTGTTATTAATGGAGGTATGTAGAGATATACAGAAACCTTGAGACAGTTGTTTTTCTATTGCATACAGACTAGCAGTCCATTGGAAACAGAGGATGAAAGCATGAAGGTTAGATCGTAGAGGGTGGCAGTTCTTCATGCACAGCTTTTGTTAATCTTGATTTTTGTTTTGTTTTCAAAAATAAAAATATGGGAAACCAAGATCAAATGATGGTGGACAGGAAAGGTGACATCATCAGCCATAAAAACACCAAAAGTGCCTGAACCCCCTCATTCAAGTCCAAAGGTGCTAGTTTCTTCAACAGCTGTCAGCAGCTTTTCATACAGCATAGAATATGAGGGGTAAGGTGGAAGATCCAAACGGTTGAAACATGTGTGTGCCCTGCAAAATGAAAATACACTACATTAAGCTTAATCTAAAAAACTTGAGAAAATAAGAATTGAGAAAATTAGTTTCTACTGAGACTTAAGACATTCCAGTTCACTCAAAGTAAAACATTTGAATTCCACCAAAATATGAGGCACTGAAATGTACATACACATAAACATGAATATTTTGTATAGAAGACACAAGCTAAGTATCAACATAACATCTGATATCCCTGCTTCAGATGTTGCAGGGATCTTGTATGGATCTTGATGGAGAAGAATGCTGGTGGTCACAGAGGAGCTGGGGTTTAGGGCCTGATAGAGAAGTTCATTACTATAATTTTCGTTGCTTCAAATTTTTTTTTTTTAAATGGCACTCATCTGTACGTCCAGCATGAGCTGCCAATAAATTTTGCACCAGTGGACAAACACAATGTGATGGACTATAGTGACAGAATGGGCTCAGCATGTGTTTGCGGGGAGGCAGGCCTGACTGCTAAAAGACCATTCAGGGATCTGCTAACTGAGGAAGGAAGGCTGCTGAAAATATTCCTGCAAGTCAGCTGCTGGCCATCTGCTGCAAGTCTGGCCTTTAAACATTATTTATTTGTAGTATCCAAGACAAATGCAAAATATTCTGTGCAGAGCAAGCTTCAAACTTGAAGACCATCGCTTTCCCCAGTTTTCCCGTTATATTTACCTCCCATTTTATTTACATTGCTAGCACTTTCAAAAGGGGCCATGGAATGGGTTCCATGCATGCCTTCACCTTGTTGTGGCTTTTCTTGCAGCAGCAATGAGACCCAAAGGTAGACAGCACTTCACTGTGGGAGGTGCTATACAAATGTGGAGAAAAGAAACAGTCCCTGCCCCAACAGTTCAGCTGTTTCAACTGACTGAGAAACTGCACAGCTCAATCAACAAATGGACATTGGAGGGGCACATTTTCAGTAAAATTGTTTTGGTTTTTTTTCAGTCAGCTTAGAATTTTACATCATGATAGCAATATTTCTATTTCCTCTTGCTCACTGGGATAAATGTTAATTGACAAAAATTTACAGAAGGAAATATAGCCTCAATTGCTAACAATGTCTGAGTTTCTGGCTCCTAGTATTTCTACAAGCCATGGAGTTGTTTTACTTCTAGCTCTTCTATCTCAAACTTTAATGCAATGCTATTTCTCTTACACTGAAATGGCAGAGCTATCTTGGACAAGATTACATGAAGCCATGCTAGTCATCTCTTAGGCCACCCACAAAGTGGGAAAGATGTAAGGCTAGTAGATGGGCTGACCTGAGACTTGTAGATTCAGAGGGAGAGTTTTATCAAGCACCAGTGTTGAATTATTAAAAGCAATCAGGCAACTGAAATAGCCAGAGGCAGGTAATCTTCACTGCATTACAGAATTTCAATTAGAAGAGCTTTTAGCATCCTTTTTCCCCTTCTGCATGAAGATTTGTTAGCTGGTTAGTCTCAGAAGAGAATACAATAAACACAGAATTTGTGGAAATGAGCCGGGAATGCTTCAGTTAGTGAAAAAGGAACATTAATAAAGCCATTATTTAATTAATCTCTTGAAATTAAACATGGCAGCTCATGTGTATTATCCATTAGTAACCCTGCACTATTTATTGTTTATCTCAACAATCGTTGGCATCATAAGTTGTTTCTCCAGTCCATTGGCAATACATATCAACCACTGGGAGTTAATTAACAGAAGGATTCTTGTAGTCCATTCAGAACATGTTTATCACAGGTAAGACAGCCCCATGCAGAGACAGCCGGTCTTGAGGAGCTCAGCTGCTGGGCTCCAGAATTGGAAGTAGTGCAGCCATGATGGCTCAGGTGTGAATTCTTCTAATGTAGCTTTGCTGAACCTGACCTCTGTATGGTACTCAACTGTGGCACATTTAACTGAGACAACACCATCTCAGACATTGCTGTTGTGCATCCTATTGGTGGTACAGACATATCCACAGCCACTGATTCTGGTGTTTACTTTCTTGCAGACATTTAACTTGACTGATCATTATCCATCTGATTTTGCTCTGGTTATGAAACAACTATGCAATGCGGCTGACTTTTAGTCATGTTTGACCTAGTCAAATGCAGGAAAAAGATAAATTCCTTTTCTTACTATGAGGTTTACACATGTGGGCACTACTACAGAAGGACTCAAGGAATTTATTGTGGGGAGCAAAGAGAGGAAAAAATGTTAACGTGTCTAGAAACACTGAAACATTTTGCTAACATTTGTGTTCTCCAGTTCAACAACTTCACAGAAAAAATTTAAAGAATTTTAAAGAAATGTCATAAAATGAAATGAAATTAAATGAAAACAGCACTTCAGAAGCACTATCCAGGCAAGATTTACACTTCTACCTACTTATGGTGCAAGCCACAATACATTGCTAAGGGTAAAACCTGAGTTCATATTCTGGTTTGTGAAACAAATGTGGCTCTACTGCAACTCCAGTGATGCCTGTGAAGCCCACTCAGTCTTACATAATTATGTGCAAAACTGTTTTTCATCATATATTGTGTGATACTGCAGTACACAGTGCAATTAAGAGTCATTGATACTTTCCATAATGGCCACTGTTATCTAACCATGCTCCATCCTCCAGAGGGGTAAATTCCTCCTGAATTATGTTGGCCTCCTACTACTGATCCCAGTGAGAATGACTATAGTAAGCATAATTCAGAGAACACTTGCCACATGTATTGGGGTGAAAACATTACATCAGTAGTGCAAGAAGTAATCACAGAAAAGAGAAAATATTTCTTCCCTCGATTTAAGCCTCCTACCACATAAGCCTGCTGACATTTGAGAGGGTGTTCAGGGAATGTGAAGCCTGGAATAAGAATTACACTAGTAAGAGCATTTATGGGAAGGATTCTGGCTTCTCCAGAAAAAAAAAAAAAAGCAAGATAAAGTAATGGAAACCAACTCTGACCCTGGTATGCCCTCACTCTCCAGTAAAGTTAAGCAGTAAATGGACCAGTTAAAATTTCATTCTTCCTGGCAGATTGTCTTTATTGTTTAATATAGTTTTGGTGGGCTTGAACCTTTAATCTTGCTTATTGTTCACAGTGCTATGGTATTTTTTTTTTCTAAGAATTCTTTCTAAAAATTATGAGTATAAGCTTTTGAGATTTTTGCATTCTTTTCTTTGTCTCTTCCTTTATTCCCCATAAAGATGAGAGTCCAAAGGCAGTAAAAGTGGGCACAGGACCCCCTCCTATCTTAATTACAGCTTGAAACTCTACTAAAATAAGGCTTACACTAACATAATCATGCCTGTCAGGCAGAAACTGGGCAGTTCTTTTCACCTTGCTTTAATTAAATGAACCCACAAACCCCTCTTTATCAATCTGAGAGCCCACAAGTAGCAGCTTTTGTTCCTTTTGCCTGTAAGAAGGAACACATATGCTGTCTGGGAATCAGTGTTTAATAGATAAATGTAGATTTGTAGGTGATACTGCTGTTGTTTTTGAAAAAAGAGGGAAGAGAAGAGGGATGGGATATAAGGAAAGGTAAGAGACAGCAAAGCCCATGAACTCAGTCCATTCGTAAAGAAGGAAATTATGAGAATAAAGTTCTTCGTAATCATACACAATCTTTTTAAAAATTATTATATGGCATTCTGTGGTGATTAAATATCTGATCAACCAATAGAGTGGAACAGAATTCTCTTACAAAAGATCAGATATTTACTAGCACTGGTAATCTGTATCATACATAACAGACACTAAACTGCTGAATGAAAATCTCTTCTGATGAAAGAGTAGTTGCAGCTCTGCACTGTTGGGAAAAGTGACCTCATTGCGTCAAATGTGATTATTTGAATCCCTGGGATACACACTGAGGTCCTTACTTACTTGATACTCAAACAGACATAATCTTGGAGCTGACAGGAGTTTTTGCCAGATGAGGAGTGCAACCATAAGGTGGGACAATGGCATTTGTAGATACCAAACACTTTTGTGAACTGAGGATTTAAAAAGACCAAACTGTTGCCTCCTATAGCTTATAGCAGAAAGCACTGCTAGATCTTAGCACAGGTCTATTTTGGGCCAGGAGTTCTGCTGCCAAGGTACCAAATGAAGCTATGCTATTCCAGCTAGAAAACCAGTGGCTTTTGGTTAATGTTTGGCAGGGAACAAGAACCCATTCTTGCAGAACTACTACTAAAATTGATTCCATTTACAAACCTACATGACACAGAAGAGGTGAAGAGAGGATTCCTGCTTCAGAAGACGCTATAGCTGCAAGAATTCTCCAACCATCTCTACTCAGGCAACCAGTTAAATGTGTAATGCCTTCATTTTGGGGTAAAGCTTTGCATATTATATAGGAAGAGTAAAACTCAACCTTGATGAACAAGGGATTGAACCTGCTATTTTATATGACAAGTTACACCAGTTTGGAAGAACCCATGATGCAGATTTACACCAATAGATCTGCAAAGCTGGCAGTCTCTTTGGAACCTCCTTTAGGGTAATTGTCTGGAGAGCTGTATGGTCCCTCAGCTTTGTAACATATGTGATCTCAAAAGTAACTATAGATAGGAATAACATGCCTGGCACATGTGCACACTCCAAAAATAAAGTACTGGTGTAATCTTACTAATACTGGTGTAATCTTACTCTTCTTTGTCTTAGATGAACATATTACCCCACAATTACCCTGTTCATGCAGGGAACTGGTACTAATGACAAAACCACCAATTTAGAATGAAGTTACTGGATGTTCAGCCTTTCTGAAAAAGTCTTGCTTATCCTCAGTGCTTTCAAGAAGCACTCTAAGTATCACGTATTATAGTTATTCTTTGAAAAGTGTTTCATTTTAGAAATTTACACCATGCCTTTTTTCCTCGGCTTACCATGTTGTTGTGTCAAGTGCAAGCAGTACTAACCTATCTAGTTTAGGTGCTAGCACATCTCTGCTCACTATAAGCAAATGGCAGTTTCATGCTCCATTGCCAAAGTGTAAGGACAGGATGTATGGGAGATTTGCCTAATTACTTCAGCCATCTGGAGCAGAAGTAAGGGAACAGAGAAAGAGTCATGGACTCTCCTGATAGAGTGAAAAGTTCTCACACTTTGTACAGCAATTAAAGTGAAAAGGGAATTTGTTGTGATTTATTGTAAAGTTAGTTACACTCATGTCACAGGGCTAAAAGGCTGACAGGATATGACATATGACTATCTTTAGCCTATAAGACTATGTAAATAAATCTAAATAAACATGGGCAAACAGTAATCAGGTATTCAAAAAACAAGTTTTAAATAATACTCAGTTGCTTAACTATGGATTTAAGGAACCTCCAGGTTCAGCCTGTGTGTTTTATGCATTTCTTAGCACTGTCTATACTTGGTAGCACCCCATAATTTTATAAAAAATGCAGGCAATAATTCATGGTGATCAAGCTGTGTTTATTCCCCATGAGCAAGTTTTGTTTCTTTTTCCCCTGGCTAAAATGATTGCAGAGGTCTGACACTTCTAACAAGTGCTACCAACTTTCACCTGGAAAGGAGGCCTCTTTCAGGGAGAGCAACTCATTCAGAGATCAGCAGACAAACATAAAATCTTGAGGCTAATTGAATCTGAGTCAGAAGTAATGCCTAGGTTCACAAAGAAAGTTAAACAGAGCAGAAAGGGGCCAATTACCTTTTCAGAACTTGATGGGTCAGCCCAGGGCATTTTCTGTGCATACACCAAGGTCCACCCTCTCCTCTCACCCCTCTGCACCCCAGAAGGAGTGCAAAGAGAGCTCTGCAGAAATGCTGCAGTCTGTGACTGCTGGTGGCTGACTGTCTGCAGGCAGGAATGTCCTTGCTAAGCTCTGAAACATAGAGCCTGACATAGAACCTGACTCTCTCTCTCTCTATATATATATATACATACACACACACACACTGCAAAAGGAGGATCAAGACTACAAATAGCAAACTGTTGCTCTCAGGCTTTCTTACCACATTGCTGGCTGAAGCTCAGAGAGCATGAGTCATCTCACTGACCTTACATGTTTTCATCTGGTTTTAAATCTCAGTGCCCACATCTAGCTTCATGCAGGCTCTACCTCTCCATATAATCTCCATAGAGTCCTTATGGTAGATGGACACAAACCAAAATGTACCAGCTGTGACTTGGCTGAGCTATTTCAAAAGTCTGTGTTCAGGTGAGATGAACTGTTCCCTGAAAACACTTACTCCCACTTCCTGACTTTAGAGGGAGTCCACATAAGATGTCAGCTCTGAATGCCTTCTGATATGGTGCCCTGGCTCCAGTTTCTGCATCTGACACTGCATAAACATGAGCAGGCTTGAGCAGGTTTGGACTGAGAGGGTGACCAGATTTGGACTTTGCCTCTCCAGAGGACTCCAGATGTTTGCTCAAGTCCATGTCTTATGTTATGTTTCTGGGTAAACAACACTGAGAGCAAGTAATGAGAAAACTGGACCAGACCCTTTGTTAATTGGTTGTCTGACTGTATTTGCAAGGTCTATGAGATGAAATTTTTGCTCTGTGCCATAAAAGTGGCCTCATTTGGAGTGTAGCTGAAAGCAAATGATAAGAGCAGGAAGAAAGCATCCTTTGGAGGGCAAATGTGATGTAAAAGGGCCACTGTAGCAAAAGTATCCCAGAGGCACTAAAATGCTTTGATATCCCAATTGGGCAGAGCCTCAGGCAACTGTCAGGAAATTCAGGAAAAGGTGACTCACTTCAGTAAGGAAGGATGAGTGCTGGTCACCCATAAACTGGTAAAGGAGAACTGAAAGCTGAAACCATTACTGGCTGTGCCAGGGCTCTCTTGGGTGGCCTGAGGCAAGTCTACCCCTTTGTGCCCCTGCCCCTTTGTTCTGAAAAGGAAAATGACCCCTCCTTTGGGAATCACTGGCAAATCTGCTGATTCTGTATGACATTATTGCTCATTTGCTCCTAGCTGGCTGACTGAACTAGATGCAACAAATTGGATATTATCACCACATGGTCTGGAGTTCTGTCACTAAGCTTCTTCATTACAAAAAAGTGGAACCATCAGACTAAATGAAGGGATTACACTTAGGTCTCTAGCCAAAACTCAGAGACAGTTTTTGGCTTTCATGCCTCTGTAAGTTCACAAGTATTTTTACTAGCACTTTGGAAGTCAAGGGAACAGAATCACTTGACAGGCTTCTGTTGACCTGAATCTGTTTTAGAATTAAAATAAGAGAACTAGGTTTGAACCTATGGAAATCTTAATCTCAACCATTTCCAAAGATTTCAAGTAGTTTGAATTAAGCCTGCAATTCAAAAAGACAGCAAAAGAAATCACTTTTTCTCTGAATGTAATTACAGAACAACAAACTGAAAATTGTTTCTTTGCTTTTTTTTTTTTTTTTTTTTTTTTTTTTTTTTTTTTTTTTTTTTTTTTTTTTTTTTTTNTTTTTTTGGGGGTGTCCTTACTGTATTCATTAACTGACAGAGAGATGCAACAAAATACCAGGCCTACGTTTCTAACAGCAATTCTGGTACAAAGTCCTGGTTGGGACATACCTTGGGAGGGAGGTTATTTTCCCCCATTTCTCTATACAGAAACGCCGCAGGCCGTTGCTCCCTCGGAGAGCGGCAAATCCCTCGTACGGCACACTTGACGTTCCTGTGACAAACTGCAACAGTCGCAGCCTCTGCTCGTTGTTAAACCTCTCCACAGCTGCCCAGAACCACCGTATCACTATGTGTCCATCATGGTAGCCTACAACAAGCAAGAGAAATAAAAATCACTCCCTCCTAGCTGGGAAGAGCAACACTGAAAAATGTTCCCATTAGCATGGGGCAGTAGATCTCCTGCTGGAAAGATCCTGGCCTAACCATGTATCTTGTTCTTCATGAGCAGTAGGTCCCAGCTTCCATTTTGTCCTGGCTGTGGATATTATAACATCACTAACTCATTTCAGACCCTGAAACTCAAATATCTGCTTGAGATCCACTGGTCTCTCACAAATCTCTTGGCAAGAACTGGGGTTACATGCATGAGATATTAAAGACCAACAGGAATATGCCACACAGTATGAGTCTTAACAACCTAAAAATTTCTGTTTCCCAAGTAAATTCTTCTTTGGACCGCAATAGTGTTTGACATATGGAGAGGAGTTTGCTGCCACAAGCCCTTCCCTGGCAAACTTGCCACCTGAGGGGCTCTGAGCCTTCTGATCTGCCAGTGAGAGCCAGCATATACTAGGCTGAAGCAGTTTCAAAAGCTAAACAGAAAAATGTAGGAGGAGAATAACAGTGGGGACCAGCTGTGCTTGTGGTAAGCTGCATATTTCAAGGTAACCCAAAGGCTGGGCAGCAAAGACTGAAACCTTGTCTTTCAGGGGAGGATATGTGAACCTCAGGAACTTTCCACTTGTGGTGCAGAACTGGTGGGTTTCACATTTTTCCATCATCCAGGAGAACCTGGATAAATCATTGTTTAAAGCAAAACCAGACCAAAGCTATAGAGAAGGGAAAACAATCCAACTTGACATAGTTTAGGCTGAGGGGATAGTTCTGCAAGATTTGTACATTGTTGAAATGTAATAGGGAACTGTAAAATTCAGCTCCTGATTTCACAGCTCCCTGCTGAAGCCAGGAGGACTTGTGGAACTACTTTCTGTGAGGCCAATAGTTCAGTCACAGTCATCTTAGATGACTTGTAACTTTTAGATCTAATTGTGCAAATCCTTTCCAGTCCTTAACAGTCAAAACTCCTGCTAAGTCTTCAGGAATTGAACAGAAAATATCTGGATAGAACTAGCAGAAGCAATTTCAGTAGTATAACACTAAAACACCTGTTGATCCAAACACGAGATCTTACTTTTTATATTTCAGGAGTTATTCTTCACAATAACTTCCTGGACAAAATAGGGCATTTACCTCAGGAAAGACAGAAGGAAAAGATAGAGCAAGACTTCCATGTTTTAGACTGAAACAGTCAAGATAGTAGTAAACATGAGCAGGCAGTTTACCTCCACGATATTCTGTGTTGTTCCGCCAGTCATTGAGATCTATTTCTGCAGTGCCAGCTATAACTAGCTCCAGTTCTCTGGCATCAAAAACAGAGACAAGCCTGGAGTCTACAACCTGGAACAAAAACCACTTGTAAGCACAGTTCAGACTGGAAATTAAGCAAAGTCTTATAAACCTATGGTTCTGGTGGCCAGCTCTTTATCCTGACAGTTTGAATGTTTGCATTCACATGTTTGTGTATGATTATGGAGGGACAAGAATAAGTGACTACATGGGTTGGTCAGAAAAGCCACAGGTTTTCACCCAGTCCTTGTAACATCTCTTCCAGAAAGATGTTCTCAAATCCAGGTCTTCAGCAAAGATAAATTGCAAAATCCAGGGACAACAATGGAGCAGTATCCAGGAATAACACCAGCAAGATAACAGCTTGGACTGCACCCATGGACTGTGTGTTCCATCAGCTTCTCATCAAAGTGTACAATTCTTCACAATCTTTCTTTGTCAGGGACCCCTAATGCTAACCCCAAACCACAACATGGTAGAACAAAATTTGCAAATGCCTACTTCTCTCACTGTGTGAATGGAAAGCAGTGTTGTTCTTAACTCATGATTATAAATAATGCTTTATCATATTCAGATGACACCTTTCTTTCCTTTCTCCTTTAACCCTAAACATGCCGTATCCAAGGTCTCTGTAGAGATCTAAGAACTCCAATTCCTGGCTGTTTGTGTCTGTTTGGCTGTTCTCTAGAGTACCAATGAAGCACAGATTAACCAGGGTGCTACCCTCATTCAGATGAAGGAGGGATGACTGTGCATCACTTTGTTACTTACTTCGTAGAAGCCACGGACCAGGGCCTCTGTTTGCTGGACCACTCCTCGTTCCACACGCCACTTAACCATTCTCTCAATGTACTCCTTTTTGTTCTTTTCTGTCACTGCTGTATTTGCCCCTCCAGATTTCAATTCTCTCTCTGTCACCTACCGAACAAAGATAAATAGTGGTGTAGCACTGTATGAACCGTGTTGTGTTTCAAACATGTGATCATCCAAGCAACAGTATAGAAACAACAGCATGGAGAGGCAATCACAGTATTGGAATAGGCACACTGATTTGCCAACTGGAAGGGATATCTACTTACCTCTTAGGGAACAAGTGTTACCCTTCCCCAAGTGCTAGTAAAAGTGTTTACTCAGAAATGCCAACAGCTAAAGAAAATATCATAAAATGAATACTCCCAATACACTACCTAAAATAAGACCTGTACAGCAAAAATAGTCACTGTGGGATTCAAAGTTTTGTATTGGCCATCCAAACCTGAGAAGAGTTTTTACTGTAAATAACTTTTTCTTATTTTAAGCAGGAGCTGCAGCATTTCTTTGCATTTTAATGGTTAATTTAGTTGGTTTGGGTTACTAAGGCTTGAGATTGAGAAGCGATTTAAGGAATCAGTCTGGATCCTACCTAGCAAGCACATACTCCTCCGCTCACGTGACAGAAAATGAATTTGTCCTTTAATTATTTTCTCATTCAATTTAGTGGATTTAAAAGACAGAACATGTTGCTCTCCTCTTCAGTTTTCTGCTGCTATAACAATGATGTCCACCACAGACAGTAAATGAACTGTATGAATATATATTCATTAGGAGTATTATTTATATTATTATTTATTCATTAGCCCAACAGACAGCACACAGCATAGGCAGTGTTTAGGTCACCTTACTTGATGGGCCTATTGCAATATTATGAATTAAGAAACATTGACTGAGTCATCTAATCTGGAGCTTTGTTGAGAAAAAGCAAGAACAAGTAAAGCTGGATGGAAGGAGTTAGGAATTCTTATCTGGTTCAGGTTAAATTCCCAAACATAAATAATTGCATCACCATTATAGGTGCATTCTCATTCACCCAATGCTGCATTCTCCAGAAAGCAAGGCTCTGGCCTAGTTATCGTGCTGTATTCTTCAAGGTTGTGAGGCAATAAGGTATATCTGCCAAACAAAAGACTAAATGTCTAGCTTTAAGCACAACAGTAAGTCCAGATGTCCAAAGTCTCCTGCAAGGCTTCCCACAAACACCCAGAAAACTATTGATTTTTTCAACTTCTCATAATCCATATAAATTCAAATACTATTAGTTATCTATGACTGGAGGCTAGCAATTAATAGCAATGTGTCCCTATTTTGTTTTTTTTGCTCTTAGGGGCATTAACTGCAGCTGTGAGCTACAATTCAGAATCAGTTTTCAGAGTAGCAAGGAGACATTTCAACCAATCTAGCTCATTCCTTTTACCTGATGGGAACAATTGCCAAGGCTGAGAGACACGCTGTACCCACAATGAGAGCTCAGAATGAGGCCTGGAAGAACACTTTCTACTGGGTAAAGGCATGAGAAAGTACTTTGGGTCATGAGCAACTGACACATCTCTGTCTTATAAGTGAAATTCTCAAACTGTCATTCAGTCCCTAGCAGTAAAAATGTGTAATGCTTGATTTGATGCTATATCACTGCTGTTACAGAGTGCTCCAGGTTCCAATACACAATAAGGCTGGAATTGACCTGGAGTAAATTATACTTAAGAAAGTACCAAGAAAGAGGATTTGGACGAAAAGCCCTAGAAGTTCAATACACATCAGAGATGAGACTAGAAAGAGAATATGAAAGCAGCAGTGACTGGTCCATAATAAAGTCATTGTGGAAGCAGGACAAAAGGGCTGCGACCATCTACTATACACCTTCTCGAGGAGTTGGTATATTTCTTGTTTCCCTTACCCAGCCCTTGAAATCCAGCTTCCCAAATATTAGCAAAGCTCCCACTGTGATCTACACTTGCATGTGTACCTAGCAAAGCAATGCTCACATGGCATTTAAGTGGTCAGATACTCTTGGCATGGAAGAATTTCCAACTAGGATCCATCTGTAAGCATAAAATGTGACTGCAATTTCTTTGTTGTTCTGCTGTCAGCACTGTCAGCACTTAGCAAATTTCAAGACGAAAATTTTACTTTCACTTAGGACACTTGGATTCTGACAGTTGTAATCCACAGTGAGAACCAACCTTTTCCCCCATCATTAGTTCTAGCAAGGTCAGTGTCCAGTACATAGGAAATAAAGTACTAGACAGCAGCATCAAAATCTGGCTTTTAGTGCTCTTTTGCTTTCATACCACAATATCTATAACAGATTGTGATTTTTTTCTATTCTCTTTGGAGCCATCTCTTCCACAACAGACTCCTATGTAACTGTTTTCTCTTTTCTTTGACTCCTATGTAACTGTTTTCTCTTTTCTTTGAGGAGAGTATAACAAGTGTGCCAAATGTTACTGTCAGATGCATCAGGGCAACTCAGTTCTTATTCGACTTTGTAGTCTTCCCTTGTAGATACAAGCTTGTCTCATCCGGCTTGGTGAATGTCTCTATATTTCTGTCTGCCCTTGTGTATTAGTCTGAAGTAGCCATACCTTCCAGGGAAACCACTGTACTGTCAATTCAGTGTCATGCAAGCTCTCAGTTCCAAGTCCATGAAAAAATCCTGCATTTGAGTCTGTGGAAAGACAGCGCTTTTGTTCCTACAGAGACTTCCTACTTTAATTCTTCTGCCCAGTCCCTTTCATCTACCCATAACTCTGCTCATCCTTTGTAATCTTTTACCATATGCAGGCTAAATTCAGTTTTTAATATACCCCCTGAAGCCTTGCTTGCTTTCTGTTACTTTCAAGCTCATAGCTGAGCAGGGCTCGAATTCCTCCCCTCAGAAACCTGTCTAACTCTTCCGTAGCTCACAGAACTAACCTAGCTTTGTGCAAATCCCTCCAGAAACTTCAACTGGTGAAAGCCATTCTCTCTATATCCCATCTGATTTCCCTGCTCCTTTTGACACTGTCTGTCTGTTCCTTACAAGGTATCTCCATATCCTGCACTTCTGCAGTGATTGGTAAACTTGGTTCTTCAGCATCTTTAGTTTTCAGTATCTCCTTGGAGATCCTTCATCGTGGTCTGAATATTTGTTTTGATTTCCATTTAAGGCTTCCCAGACACAGTTATAATCCAGCATGGTTTCCAACAGCACAGAGCACCAGGGCTTCAGTGCAACCCAAAGAATCCCACAGGAGACACTTATTCTGGTTGCTGGACTGCACTCAAGCCAATGTTGCACTTCCTCTAAGGCTACAGTGATCAGCCAGGTTACAGAGAACTGTGTGACTAAGGTAGAGCTGAGCTGCAGAAAGCACAATAAATGGATGTACAGACCAAGTTGTTAAGCAGGTGCAAGGTTAAGTAAGAGACACAGAATCTAACAGGGAGATATTAGACAAAATAATGGTGAGGGTTGCCAGATCCTACACCACCTGTCAAATGTTGTTTATCCCTCCTAACCTATCCTTTCAGTCACATCAGCTTTAAGTTACATTGCTTGCATTCACCAAATGCCACATCTGTGTGAACTACACCCTGGAAAGAAGAGCTGCACTCCAGAGAATTCCTCATGCTCATCAGTGTGTGGCTCAACAGGCCTGTAGGGGGGCTGGTATTGTATATTATACACCCTAAGAATAAACATCTGCCTTGGAACAGGTGGCTTGAAAGAAACAGAAGGTAGGAGAAGAAAATGTTATTGAAAGGCTAAAGGATCTGTTCTGACAGAAAGATGTTCATCATGCTCAACTTTGTCAGCTTCAAATTTGCTTTTCAGATGTTTTGCATAGCTGTGCTCACCTGTCCAAACACCTCCTCGTTCACTGTGAAGGTTAGATCCAGGATATCTGTGATATTGTTATCCTTCATCCACTGCAAGCTCTGATGGAACTCTTCATCCAGGTACTCTAAGTCGCTTAAATCACATGGTCTGATTGTGAGACAAGAAAAAAGACATGACCCCTTGACTTCCAGCAAGATGATTTCCTACTAAATATGTGAACAAGTTTACTGAAGATCCAACATAAACTGAAGTTCATTTAGTTTTGTTAACATCAAAGGCTGTTTCACAGACTCTCTTGAAGGAGTTCTGCAACTGTTTGCTTCGCATAGCTGGGCTGAAGGCCAAATCTGTTGGCTGCCTGCATTATTTGCTGTCAAAAGACACCCTTGGGGCTTGATTTTACGTGGATCTTCAGGATGTCCTGCACTTCATAGCACAGGTGTCCCTCCAGCCCTGCTGTGCTGTGCCCAGCTACTTCCATTACCTATCATCTGCCAGGTGACCACAAGACTGACACAGGGCAGACCAGGCAGCCTAAATTTCTGCTATTAAGGAGCCATCCTTGTCTGCTGAAAGGACAGGTGGATGTTATGAGCAGCCTGGTTTCCAATTCCCTAAAGGGGCAATAAGGATGCAGGGATAACCCTATGTTTCAGCCTGTTTTCAGATTAGATCAGATGCAATATAGATTTGAGTGTTTGTACCCCAGCAGTAATAATAATAGTTAAAAAAACCTCAACAAAGATGAACATGATAAAGAACTTAAAGGACTATTAAGACTGATTTGCTGATTTGGAATCATCTTAATTGATAATCTGTTAAGCTTTGCTCTGCTCTTTAGCATTTAATTGCAGTCTTGAGTAAATATTTATGCCTTTTTATTGTTGCAAAAAATTTGTGTACCTTGTCTTACTTCAGTCTATTAAAGAGGGACTGATTGTCAATCCAAATTAACCTTATAAGCTTGAAATTGAAAGTAATGCTTTATTGGTAGCTTATACTTACTAAAATAAAAGACATGAGAAGACGAAAAACCATTCACTGGTTATATCTACATTAATGTTCATTAATTAGCCCAAATTATGTTTTAAAATGAAAAGCTACTCCACCAGTGAGGCATGACAAATGATGTATTTTTTGCTCAATATAACCTCTGTCCTTCTTTTGTTATTATTTTGGTTTTTTTTCCATCAAAGATGTTTTTCAGTCTTCTACCTGGTTGAATCTTTGTAGCTTTTCATCAATAGTAAACTTTGGAATTATGTGTCAGTACTTTCTGATTTGTGTTTCCAAATCTCATACTTATTTATTTTTGTCAACGTAGTATTTATCAATAGCAAATCCTTGGAGAAAGCAAAGGAAAATTAAAACATGTTCATTTTCTGTTGCAGTTTGTTCTGTTTCTGTTCGTTCCAACAAACCAACAGCACAAAGAACTTGAAGGTCAGTGCACTTGAAGCAACTCCCTGAGGGTCTGTGTCTCTGTAGGACTCACTGTGGGATTGCTGTTTCTGCACAGTTACATGGTTATACTCACAGCCTTAGTAGTGCTTTGTAGAACGGCCTTGTGAAGAAAGCATCAAGAAGGTACTGATGAATGAGAGCAAGGCCAAGAATACGACCGCTGAATCTGAACCTGTGAAATAAAAATGCAGAGTAAATGAAGCGTAACTCAAGACTTCCAGTAGTGAAACTAACACAGGTAGTAACTGGGGTTTTCTGGTTTGTTTGTTTCTGAGTTAGTTTTTCACATTTATTCCCTGATTTTTTTTTTCCGAGCAGACACTTAATGCTATTCCTCCCGTGTCTGATCAATAATGGATCTCCTTGATGTACCTCCTACTATACCCATACCTGCAGCTGACATGTTATGTGCTCTCCTGTGCCGAACTAATGAACAGTCACTTTCTGTGATCTCTCACAGTATTCTGATACAGACTGACTATACAACACAGTAGTTGGCCAGGGAAATACTGTAATACTCCACCTCAGCAGAACAAATGCTATCTTGAAAAGAGCAGCAAAGGATATTTGGAGACTCAGTATATCCAGTTTGTGACTAGCTACAACCCTGTCCAAGGTGGGGCTTTAAGTACTTTAAAAGGGTAGTGAGTTGAGTTGATTTGATAGGGGAAAACTGAAATTCAAATAAACTAACTGTTGTGACCAAGAACACATTAAAATCAGCATCTAAAGCTCAGGCACACAGTTTCCAGACCACCTTCTGTATTCTGCTGCTCAGCTGTTTTCAGTACTCACACATTCCTATGTTTGTTTCTAAGAACAACAACCCCCAGTCCCACTACAAGTACACTTAAATAATGCCCTGTCCATCATAATCTGTGACTTGTGAAGATAAACTGTTAAATTTTTTCGTCCTATGATTTCTTCTATGACTTATCCCAAATTTTTCCATCAAACCTGCTTTTAAATCAATCACACAGAAAAACACAAAACTGGTGTGAGTCCAGGTGAGTTCAATTTTTGTAAAAACAACCCCCAACACCCATTCAAAACTTGCTTATATGAAGGAAAGGAAAGGAAAGGAAAGGAAAGGAAAGGAAAGGAAAGGAAAGGAAAGGAAAGGAAAGGAAAGGAAAGGAAAGGAAAGGAAAGGAAAGGAAAGGAAAGGAAAGGAAGAAATCCATCACCCTAAATGTGAGCACTCCAAGTCTGAGCTGACTGATAACACAGAAAAGTTTTGCTGCACAGAAGATGAGAAACATATCAAAAAGTGTAGAAACCATTCCTTCCACTTACAGGAACCAGTGCAAAGACCTCTCCTGCACATGAATGAAACATGAGTCTGATTGTAATAAAGGTGGCAAAGAATATATCTGTTCAGTCAACTTTATGCTCATGGGACAGAACAAGAAGTGCTTAGTATGTTAAATGGGGCACAAAATAGCCTGCTGTGGGCCCAATTAGCATTTACATCACCACAGGAGCTGCCTCTGGGTTCCCTGAATCTGAGAAAGGTGCTTATGATATGCAGCTGACCGGCCACAGAAGAATGATTATATTACCCCCCTTACAGCTGTTTCCACAGCAGCAACAAAAGGCAGCTGTTGGGTCTAGTTAGGGCCTGCTTCACTTCACTTGTGCTCCAGTGCAGTGCTTCCAGCAAAAAGCAAGGAAACGAGGGGGAGGGTTTGATACAATGAAAGCACAGTGGAAGCCAGACAGCTCAAATCCCAGAAATGCTGAACCTGTAATCTGTCAGTTTTACAGCACCTTCAGGATCCATAATCAAGTCCGTTTGTCCTAAATAATAAGCTTTTTTGGTTTTGTTCTTCACCCCTATCCATTGCTGTACATTTTGAAAGTGGGCACTGAATGAAAGGGGTGTTCCTCACCACAGTGCTCACCCTGCAGCTATTCAACTGTGTGGGACTGGGCAGGCAGGAGCCACCTGGAATAAGGCTGAAAGTGAACTGCCAGGAAAGATTTGGGAACATGGCTTCTCCTAAGAAACTGCTTGAATGTGTGAACAGCGTCCCTTTTCTCCTTGCTGCTTGTTTCACGTCTGCATGGCTTTGAGGGCATTCCTGCAAAGCTGTCATGAAAAGGGCTGTGCACCTACACCAAGGTGTTTACAGCTACGGGCATATGTTATGGGGGCTGTTAATGGAGAGTGCAATTTGAATCAGTGCCTTGTGGCAGAACACTATCAAACCATCCCAAAGCTATGGGCACATTTCTGTGTGAAAGGTACAAGCCTGGCACACCAACCTAAGAACACGCGGGATAAGTGAGATTAAATAACTAACAAAACATTGCCACTGCTGGTGCCTATCAATACAATGGATAAAAAAGTTGTGTTGTAGACCATATTCCCTGGCAGCTCTGTGTCACTCCAGAAAAACACAGTGCTGTGTGGCCAAGGCATGTGGGCTCTCCAGACCACAGACACTTCTGCCCCTGCACAGAGCTTTGCTATCTCTGCAGAGACTTGCTATACTTGACTCTCTTCTGAAGAATGGTGTAGGAGAAGGTTTTCTGGCCCCTTATGCATGCTGGACAGGGCCTTGGACCAGACATGACACTTCTCTGGTCCAGCACTGAGAAACATGGACCATGGTAAACCAATGGATACCTATCAACAGGATGCATTTGCTGCCTTTCTCAGAGAATGAATACACAATTTATCTCTGTGTGACGCCATTCAGTTCATCAAGCTGCCACTACACTCAGACAAGCACAGCAGTCTCACTTAAAGTGTATCTAAGCTTACAAAAAAGCACAAAGAAACAGACTGCCCTCCTTACAAAAGCCAGTTAAAACAAAGCCAGACTCTTGTGTTTATTTCTTCCTGAAAGATTTAGACCAGGAGTGAGATTTAGAGGTGGGTAAGACAGTCCTTTCAGAACAAAACAAGTTTTCTTGACAGAATAAGCAGCACAAAGGTAAATCCTGGCTGGAGGGCACATACCTTCCTTAAGCCTGAATTACATTTATCTTTCCAAAGAAGTGAAAAATGCTTGTTTGGTTTCTTTTAGCAGAAAAGCTAGTTTGGGAGAGGTGGGGAATGCAGGGTCTTGCTCTGGCCTTTTCTTTCAACACACTTCCCTTTTGGAGACAATGATTGAGTCTGAGCAATGTGCTCCAGAGAGAGGGAAAATGCAGGAGGTAGTTAATGAACAGGAAATGGTGGAAATGAGAGACAGAATTAATGAGCAGTGGAGCTGCTCTGGTTTGACTGCCTATTGACACCATTTGTCCACTCAAAAAGGATATTGTGTGCACCTGCTTTCTGGCTTTTAACAGCACTACTCTTTGACCCATTTGCAGAAATTTCCACTGTATCCAGCTAATTCCTTTCCCTTCTGGAGACTTCAGGTGCCCCTGAAGCAGCCACAACAAGCCCATTGCAAAACAACAGGCTCACTCCCCTCAATGGGATTCTGTGACTGCATATCCGTGTACTCAGGAAGGGACAAATCCATAGGCTGTAGCAGCAACTAGGCAAAACATTTTCCTCTGACTGCAGCTGAGTCACAGGAGATTTAATGTACTCTGGTCCTTATCATACAGCACCAGAGCAAGGCAGGACCCATAATGACCCTTCGGTACAGAGATCTCTCTTAACTGGTTCAACGAATGGAGCTCTACTTTATATGACAATTTTTCCTTGGATTCAGATGGATAATGATGTACCTTGAAAAGATTGCAATCTGTGTGTACAGAGGAAGTACAGTCTTTATCATTCTATTGGGAATGCTTTGGGAGCCATGCCTTGTGGGCAAAATTAGGTATGGTATAAGAAACTTCAGATCCTAAAAAGAGGAAGCACCTGATGAGATTAAAAAGATTGAAAATCCTGCAAACCTTATCTCACTCAAACACATCAGCTGCATTTAAGTGTGCCCTTCTTGATGCAGTAGCTTGTGAAAAAATATTCAAAGTAGGGCTTGAGAGAGATAAATATAGCATGGTTCACATCAAATTTTAAAATGTCACTTTGTTTTCACAAGACTTGCTTTAATCTGTAAGGGAAATTTACACATTCTGTTGCACCAGTTTAAAAGCTTTTGACTGTTCAGTTGTGTAGATGAACTTTTGGCCACCTGAAAGACAAGCTGAACAGATAAGGCTACATTGTAGTCCAGGGTTTCTGTCCTTGGCAGCTAAGGACAAATATCATTGTGTCCTCAGCTCTTCTGAGGACAAATATTTGTCAGGTGGATGCAGCTGGAGCCTATTATCCTTTCACAGTGGAAGAGACTGGATCTAATCTTGATCCTCATTAGATACTAGAGAATCTAACAAGAGGAAAATATTTAGAAAGGCACAATCATGGGAAATACTTCACCATGAACATGCATCTTATTAAGCAACAGAGAATTCAGTCATGAAACACAGATCTGTAGGAAACCGGGCATCATGGATTCAAGAGGTTCTGGTACAGCTTGTTTTAAAGCACTGTTAAAACTGCCATTGTTATGAAGACACTGATGAACAGCCTGAAGGCCAGAAACTGCTGATTAAAGGAACTAAAAATCAACTCTTACAGCCTTAAATTTTGTGATTTGCAATCTTTTCATATGAGGGGGGAAAACAACATGCAGAGGGAAACGCACTAAATTTCTGAATTTTTGTGTTATCACCAGAACTAGCACTTTATAAACAAAGAACTTCTTTTTTAATGCAAGAAAGTTATAAGAGTGTGTATTTTGCAAAAAGAATTGACCAGCATGATGGTTACAACAACTCTGCCTGGACTCATACATTATGAATTTTAAGCAATACTGGCAGAGTGTCAGGCAAATGCTCCAGTGGCCTGTGTCTAGATGTTGGTAGTACACATCCTTGCGTTGGCTCAGTGCAGGACTTGGCCAACATGTCCTATATGAGCTACACCTACAGAGAAATGATCTAGCAGAAGATTGGGTCATCTCTACAAAACTTGTCAGTGGATCAAATCCACACCTCTGTCTATCAGCCTTCATTAACAAATGCCTTTCTTTAATTTGGTGTGCATATTTAACCCCTACTCTCTCCAATGAGAGAACATTTGAAGGGACTAATGGGATGACATAAAGCATTCTTTTGTAAAGAAGGTTGAGCCATGCAGGCTGGGACAGCTCATGTGTTCTCTTTATCTGATTTGCATCTGCAAACTCTGCAGACTCCTCTTTGCCACTGTGTCATTTGGCCTTGTGGCAAATGTGCTCTGCATATCTGCAGGCTCAGAGGTGGATGCTGCAGCATTCCAGCACCATGCCTCTTCAGTTCAGGAATCTGATGACCTCATGTATCATTAACATGAAATGAACGGCTCTTACAAAGGCTGGAGACAGAAGTTCATGAAGTCTCAGCACATTAAAGAGAAAAGGTAAAATAACTCCTAAATTAGTCATAGAAGAGAATTCCAATATAAGGAGTAACAGGAGTATTGTTGGCTCATTTCCTTTTCTTATATCCATCTCTAATATGAAGAATCTGGAGAGAGACCAAGACCTTAGAGAGACCAAGATACAGTGTTGGGTCTCCCAATGCTGCACTGACTCTGGTATCTAACCACACTGGCATCCCACATGAGAAATTACTCTAGATCCCTACACAGTTCTTTTCAAGGAATGGTAATGACTCACTCCAACCAGGTTTTGGTTTTACCTCTGGTGCATTATGTTCTAAATACTGAAACAGATCTTATCTCATATATGGTCAAAATTCATTCCAAGTTTTCAGACGGAATTTTTAAGGGGAATTACGAGGTTTTTAAGGGGAAACTCCATACTTCCTCACTGTGAAACCACAGAAAATTCTGTCAGGTAATCTTCATTTTCAATCCATTTTTCAATTAAAATTTAAAGAAAACATTTAGGAGTACTGACATGGAGCAACTGTGTGTGCAGATTTCCAGCCTCAAAACTGATGAACTTTAAATAGTTAAGAATCCCTGCAGCCCGAGCAAATGTGACTGGGATTTAATAGAGGATATATTCTACTCAGAGGCAAGACATTTCATTCAGGCATCAAAAGATCAAGAAGCATATTCCATGAGCCTCTCTTTGATAATCCTGTCTGCTTATTATGCCCAAAAAGTTTAGGAGTTTCATTTATATTTTCAAGGAAATTTGTTAGATTCATTTAAGAAAGCACTAGCCTCTCTTAAGTAGCCCCAACTGTAAAGTGGAACAGTCCAGCAGACCTCTTTGTGCAGTGTCAAAAAATACAAAGAGAGTGCTCAGAAATATAGGTACATCACCCAAGAACTGAAATTAAACAAGAAGAGAAAAAGGAGGAAAGGATGGTTATCAGAAAGAAAAACAATTTGGGACAAATAAAATTCCTTGACATTTCAAATCCTGAACAGGTAATTTTCTTCAGGTGAAAATAAGCCTTTCTTTAGATATTTTTACTTTTGGTGGGCACCAGAGTTTCATATGATGAATAACTTTATGTGAGCCAATCTCTCATTTTATTGCTAATTTGTGCAAAAGGCCAGTACAATACTGGTCCTTCAGTAAGTGGTTGTCCCACTTCTATTTTCTGGATCTAACTGCAAGTAGAACACATTTCTGTTTCTCAGTACCAAGAAGTAACCACATGAAAAAGAACAATTGCTTACATGTGATGGAAATGTGAACTATCCATGTCCCTCTAAATCTCTGGAGCTCATGCATCCTAAATTAGCAACTAAACCTCAAACCATTCCTGAAGCCTAAATTACCAGCAAAGTAAAAATAAAGAGCTAATCAAAACCTTATTGCTTTTTATTTAACCTAAACAGACCCTTCAAGTCCTTTCCTTGTTCCTAATCTATTTGTTCACTCAAAATATCTTTTCATTTTTCTTATATCCTGGCTATATCCACCACAAAAGAACTGTCAGAAAAGGTTAAAAGACTAATTGTGTCATGGAGAAGAAAGCATGAATTTATGGCAAAAGCTGCAGGCTAATCTGCTTTATCCAGAAAAATGATAGGCAAAGATAATATAGATAAGGGAAATTCATAAAATCCCCTTGGATTTCTCTTCAACACAATCTATCAAACAGTTCCTTTCCTCCACACAGTAGCTCCAGTTAAATGGTCACATGGAAAAAGGGTTACAGCTGCATTTGCTCAGCACTGCAGCCAAGTCAGGAAGCCCCACGGTGGAGTGGCTGGCACTGGCTTCTTGCACATCAGTGAACTGTGCCAGAAGTTCTTACTGCAGGTACAGGAATTCCTCTGTGTGGGGTCATTGCAGGCATGCCAACCTCAGTGTCATGGGCTGTCTGAGCACCAGAGATGCCACGCATTGGAAATGGAGAGCTGATTTCCAGGTCTGCCTTTAAACTAATAAAGAGACTTAAAAATTAACAGTGTCTCTCTGTAATAAGAAATCTACACTGGGTATCATTTTACCAATAATAAGTTCCGTGAGTGCAGGGGTTTGGAGGAGGAAAGAAGTGTGGCAAGGGCTTAAGTGGCCATCTCTGCTTGCAGAGCCATCTCTCAGCCTCCGTGACCATAATGTACAGTCATCATCCCCTGGGAGAACCCCTGCCAGAGCACAGCAGCAGGAGCAACCTCCATCAGCAGCCAGGCTGCCTGCAGGCTTTAGCTTCTCTTGCTCATACAAGAGATGAAACACACTGGCCTGGGAGACTCTTGGCAATTGCTCTTCTGCACAGCAGCCACAGAGGAGATATGAACTACTGGCTGGCAGACAACAAACATTTTGTGTTTCTCAGATCCTAGACTTTATTGCTGACTGGCAAATCACAAAGCAGAGAGATCAGCTTCCAGAAGAGATCAACACCAATATTTCATTTGAAAACTGACAAAACTTAAATACAAAGGTAAAATAACATACCTGAAGCTATTCAGAAAACAAGTTATAGAGACAGCAATGAAATCACAGTCCTCTGAGTCCCTGCTCCATTTTATTTGGTCTATTTGACTTTTTTTTTACTTTCTCACCTTCTATACAACAATACATAATTTTGTCAATCAATCAGCTCCAGTTTATCATCAGTTCCTTGTAGATCAGTTCAGTCTGATGCTTACGTGTTATTTTATTTCAAACAAGCAAAAGAACATTTTCATCAAGAGACTGATTTCTCAGTCAGAGATTTTGGAAGAGTTGTTGGTGGGCACTTTGCAAACCTATGAATTGGTGAAGTTTCAGACATTGCATGACTTATGTTTGCTTCCCATAGCTTTCCCATGTGTTGAAACAAACTAGCCAAGCTACAGGGAAATCCACGGATTTAGTCATCTGCCAGACAAGAGGGTCATAAAAACACAAGCTGAATGACTGCACATTTTCCTTCTATGGCTAACTACAAACACTGCAGCCACAAAAACTGACTTATTTTCAAAGAAGGCACATCCTTTCCAGCCTGTCTGGGGTGTTTAAGCATGACAGAGACTGTTAATAAAGTCCTGGTAAGCACCCAGGAATGTTTACCCTGTGTGATGAGGGGTGACGCAGATATCCTTGAGCTAACTGGAAACAGCTCATGGGCAGTGCAGAGCCCTCTGGACTTACCACCCCTGCCCAGAAACCACACACTTGGGTTTGCATTGTGCTGCAACTTGGCTAATGATCCCTGTCTCTCAGGATGAGGATCCTCAATCGCGTAAAGATAGAAATCTGTGTGCTGATATTCAGACATGGTATTAATTGCTTGGCAGTCTATTTTAGGTCTTGTTTTGCAAATCATTTAATACTTCCAACTTTTATTAATACCACTGCAAACTGACCACTCTGATCCACTTCTGGGAACATGCAGAATGGCAGAATCTTTGCATTTGATTTCTGAAGTCTAAGAAAATTTTTACTTTTCTTTACAAATCTTTCCAACACAATTAAATAATTCCAGTTTCTAGTCTGCCGTTTCTAGAATGGAAGTCAGAAGTCAGTGTAAAAATCTTCCTTCAATAAGCCACAAGATACTGAACATACACTTCTGTATTCTTGCTATCACATTAACTTTTCTCATAGAGGGTGGACAGGTTAGGATTTTTCTCATGCTCCATGAGTTTATTGAGATTTTTGAAAGTATTCTTATTCCAAGTTGGGACAAACTGACAAACATTACCTTTATTCCTTTAAAAACATATCAGATCATATTAAATCTTTAATATTCCCCCCTTCTGGAATCCAATGTAACACTTAGGTAACATACCGAAACTAAGAATAATTTTTAATGAACAAATGAAACTTCTAACTTCCAAAACATTCCAGGGAGATGCCTACAGAAACAGAAATGCCTTTTCTACTCAAAAATAGCTCAAATGAATTTGGATGATTTACTGAAAACAATATTTCTCTACAAGCAGTCTTTCTTTTGATGTATGAATTGTGTTAATTACAAAAAAAAGGTTATCTTGGGAATTTCTGCACCTGCTCTAGTTGAATTTTCTTTACCTTACTGAAGTCTGATTAAAATGTAGTGAGAATTAAGGAGGGAAATGATGACTGAGCAATACTTCATAGTGACAGCTCAGCCTGGCTGTTCCAGTGTGGCTGGAACAGGAGATATGACAACATTCATCACTCCCTGGGAGTTTTTCACCACTACCAATACACAGACAATCACTGCCCACCATGCTGCTTTTCTGCAGGCCCACGTGCTTGGGAACAGCATGGATTTTACCCTTTTCTCCTCTGCCACATGCAAAGTGCAGACACTGCATTTTCATATGCAGCCTTCCATCTATGGGCAGATTTAATCTGCAGTGCTGCAAAAAGACTAAGTGGCCTTAAGTAAGGGAAACACCCATATGTATGACTTTTGTAAACATAGAACAAAACAGAACAGCTGCCTTTCCCTCAAACCAAACTCTAATTTGGAAGAAGTACTAGAGAGTCTATGAGACTCAGGGAAGGGAAAGTGGGTAGAGACGCTGAGAGACATCTTTTCTTTCAGCTAATAAAGCAATGCCCTTCAGATCCTCAAAAGAGCTTGGAAAAAAATTCTCTAGTAAGAGACAGAAAGTCAAGAATAAGGTAAATATAAAGCAGAACCTTTTTTTAAAAGAAAAAATGGTTGCTGTACAAGCTCAGCTAGAAAGAATAGGTTTTTTTTTCTCCTTCAGTTTTGGTTTGCCTTTAATCTTCTAATTCCTCCTGATTCTTAATAAATAATTAACCAGCTGTTGAGGCAGGCTCTATGTGATGCAGTCATACATCAAACTTAATAGGAAAATCAAAGTTTACTTAAGTATAGGAGGCATTGAGAGAGATCACAGTATAGCAGCAAGAAGGCATTTCAGTAACATACCATTTTCACATGGTGAAAAGGTCTTATAAATTATTTCAGCTGCACATTTATTTTAATATCATTCTTGTCCAGAAGATTAACAATAGTGCTTGAAAAATTCTCAAGCAAACATAATTTATTTTAAATAAGATATTGCTAGTAATTAAAATTTATAGTCTAACATAACATTAAATGCTTTCGTTTTCTATGGTGCCTTTCATCTGAGAATTTCAAAGCAGTTCTGAGCAGTACTGTACATCAAATGGAATTCAAGTTGATTACATACTAGGAAATCTCTTCAGATGGAAACTGAGGCAAACAGGCACTCATCTAATTTCAAAAATAACTGGATGTAGCTTGATGCCTCACTCTGGGGTGCTTTATGTGATTTTTAAGAGGATGATTTTTCAGTGTTTAGCATAAGCAGGCCCTTTCAAGACCGCTGCAAAATTGGTCTCCTACATTAATTCCTGCCCCAAATGTAGACCCACACAAGTGGTCCTTTTAAGCCAAAACCAAACTCAGTGTTTTTGACTTCCTGACTAAACAGGTATTGGGCCATATGTAGCTTGCCTGTCACAACATTTGAAAAGTCAGAGGGATCCATGAGTAATTCAGGCCACATATTCCCAAGAGCTCCCTTCAGTCAGTGGAGAGGACTAATGGCTGTTTGCAGACCTCCTGCTTAGATGCTGTCATCACATTTCTCCACTGTTTCTGTAAAGAGTCACAGAGTGTGCCTAAATCCATCCCATGAGCTGGTCCGCATTGGAATACAACCCATTAGGAAATGAGACAATTTATCATTTTCTTTAAAAACCCTTTAACCATAATAAGTCGATCTCTGTGTAGAAGGATTAATGGAGCTTTGTTTCCTACAGAGCTGCCTCTGATGTCCCTACATTACCACACTGCAGTACCTCCAAGTTCCTCCTATGCATTTCTGCTGGCACTTCCCAGACTTCATAGTATCTCCAGTTTCTCCCTTCTGTCTGCCCTAAGCTTGCACACATCCTCACATCCCCAAGCTCCCGAGCAGGATGATGTGGCTGGTTTGCAGCCTGTGCCTGTGATGGACTTGTGGGCTCACTGGTGGTGCCTGGCCAGCTGTGAGGACAGACAGCACAGATCCCTGCTGAGCTCTCCTGCCCGCCTCACTGAGCCACTCTTCTGCAGATATGTCCTTTACCCAGACACATGTTTCAAAAAGCTTTTAGGAAATTTTTATCTTCAAGATGTTTACTTTCCTGTCAGTCAGGTCTCCAACTGATTAGGAATATGTCTGATGGATAGGCAGAGCAATTGCACAAGGCAGAATTCACAAGGAAATTGGGGTAAGAAAACCAACCAATCTCTCTAAGGAGAAAAGACAGCTGAAGTTGCAACATTCTCGGTTGTCCCTGGTTTTATTATAACAAGAAAAGGGAAAAAACCAACACCCTGCATTCTCTGGCATGCTAGAAATGGATAGTGCTGGTTATGTGGTTTCTTATTTACACAAAATAAATGAAAGGGCCGCTCAGAGGATGGCTGGGTCTATGCCCCCACAGCACCATGTAGGCAAGGGGAGCTGCCTCTGCCCATGTGCCAGAGCACGTAAAAGCAATCCAGGCAGTGCCATGCCTGAAGCAATCAGCCCTGATGGGAGACAGCATGTATTTGCTCAGCTCAGCCAGTTGCAGTGACCATGTCAGCTGACTTGGAGCACAGGGAAGCAAGATCTTGTCTACAAGGAGAGTGGGTGCACCAGGCTTCCATCTGCCTGCAGAATGAGATGCAGAAATACATGCAAGTCCTCTGTCTGACTCTACTCAGTGGCACAGACTAGAATATGAGAAGGGGTACTGGAGAAAAGAAAGAAAAGTTCATTATGGGAAATGAATGAAGCAAGTCCTGTCCCAAAGCAGTTCTAAATGACCATCAAGTTAGTAGAACTCATTAGGACAACGTGGCCAGCAATAATCTACAGCTTCTGGAGACCTGAGCATTGGGTCTGACTATATCACGTCTGGGGTCTTCAGTAGGATTCTGCACAAAAACATTTTACTCACAGGTCTTCAACTTTCTAATAGGGTTCTGCTAAAC
The DNA here is from genome assembly GCA_013389925.1 of Aegithalos caudatus. Taxonomy (NCBI): domain Eukaryota; kingdom Metazoa; phylum Chordata; class Aves; order Passeriformes; family Aegithalidae; genus Aegithalos; species Aegithalos caudatus. The sequence continues at coordinate 131,152 of WEIU01001193.1, forward strand.
AAATGCATTAATTTTCATATAAAGAAAAACAAACAAAACACAACAGAGCTTCTCTGAGATGGATACAAAATGCTAAGCATGATTAACAAGCTGTAAATACCTCTAGGATAACTGTAGCACTGGGGTACTGCTCCCTGGCTGCATAAATGTCACAACAAGGTCCACAAATGCCTTACTATTACAAAACCCTGTGCTGTCATTAATTCACAATGAAAACACAGAAAAAAGATGTTTCAAGTTAAGATCCCTCAGATCTTCAAATGAATGTGTGTGAATGATTTTTTCTGTCTAGGCCACTTGGCCTTTTATGCAGGGACTGGGGTTGTTTTCACATTTCTTTCTTTGGTTCCACATTTTGCCCACTTATGTGGAAAAGAACAAACTCCCTCCAGTGAGGGTGTATTCCAGAAGATGTTTTCAAATATCTAGGCAAAAAGCTAGACATGTTTACCTAGATTAGACAGAATGGCTCATTACTGGCCTGGATTAAAAGCAGCTTTTCTGGCTATGAGCTTCATTTACATCCTGTAGCATGCAGATAAAAATATCTATCATCAAACTTCTTTGGTCTAGGGAGTTGTAACTGTCTTTTCAGATATAGGGGGATTTAAAAAAAATTAACTTTAAAAATGTGTGATTTCTTATATTTTGTGTGTTCATATACACATATGTTAACCGAAGGAAAAAGTCTTATTCAATGGAAGCTTGCAGGAAAGGTGTTAAATCTCAGTTTCTCCATAAATGAGAAATATTTTCCAGTCATTATGTCTCTTTCTTAACTTGGCAAACATACAACTAGTCTGTGCTTTGATGTGCTCATTTTGGACTCAGAATGCTGTTTGTACAAAGAGCAAAGCATGAAATAAGCCATTAAAAGGGACAGAACTGTAACTTTTGGGCTGGGGAAAAAGAGCAGTGTATTTCTCCATTCTGCCAGTATGAATAAAACTTCACATCTTTGCATTTTGTTGTATTTATCTCAAATTCACCACTGTTTGCTTAAGAAAGGGAAAATGTAAAATAATTTTGACCGCATTTTTTTGCTAGGTCTGTTTCTTAATCTAACTGCGTCTGGAGAGTTTTTGCAGAAGTACTATAGAGAAAAACATGTCAAGGGTAGATTTCACATAAATAACAAGCCCCACAGCACCAAAAAGCACACAGTTGGAGAAATTTGCAAATCTAAATTAATTGTGGTTGTGTGGTTTTCATGACTGACATCAGACTCCAAGCTTTGAAAAGAACATGAATATTAATTATCTGTGACCCTGGAACTCTCAAACTGATTCATCTGTTTATGTTAGCTGGTGCTTCATAACAGATTTCAGAACAGGAAAGTGATATCTATTTTTGGCATGTTACAGGGAGGAGGCTCTGCTGGAATCTTATCAACAAGTAAATCTGAGAAACAGAAGTTCTAGCTCTGACTTTGATGAGAATGAAAAAAGACTGGGAACATCAGAAAACCTCATTCCTCAGAACAGTGACAACGCAGTTAGTACAGTGTCCTCGCAGAAGTTAGCTTGCAAAGCCTTAATGGGAGACTCGAACTCTGAGTTTTAAAAATGTAAGTCCAATTCCTATCTTTGCTGTCTGCACAGAATTCTGAATACAGGACTCTAAGGTTACACACAAATAGCCGAGATCAGTTACACATTATAAAAACATTTAGAATGTCTGGATATCTACAAGCCAATCATGAAACCTATCAGGATAATTATAAACTGCTGGTCTCAGGCAATTTTATATACATAACAGGTTCAAGAGGTATTTCCAAACACTGACTGGATTGTTTATCTTTCCCTCGGGTTCTGCAGTCTTGCCCTGTTTACAATCCTGCATTTGCAAACCTCTTCATTCATAGCATTTATTTCCTCCTGCAGGCCAAGAGACCAAATTTACCTCTCTTAAAAATTGGAAAACAAAAATGTCTGAAGACCAAATAACATTCTGCATGCAAGAAGCTGGATTGATATGTGCAGTTGGAGACACAGCTTATGTGTCTAACTGCTGCTGTTTTTTGAGTTAAACGCTAACTGCTACAAGAAAATCATCTTAGGTGTCTTTCTGCTGTTCTATACACCCAGGATACCTTTAAAAACCTGCCTCTTTCATGCTGAAATCTCTCAAGGCACAGAAGGACAAAATGAAGGGATCACAGTATATGTATTTTGCAGTAGAATTTATCCCTTAAGAAAATTGCAACTCTTTGCAAGGACAGTGTTTATAACACATAAGAGCATGGGCCTGTTTCATCTGCTGCTGAGATAACATGGCAACACCATTTCTGGACATAGAAGTCTGTGTTCAGCTTTGCCACAATGTGGGCAGAATGATCATGTGTTTACACCTGCCTAGTTGGTCCTCTGCCTAGAAGTCAAAATACATCTCCACAAATAACAGCTTCCTAAATCAGAAGTTAATCCATGCTGTCTGTTAAGACAGGATACAGAACTTTATTTCTTCTTGAAAACTAGGGAGGCAGCACTTAACATCTAATGAACAGGGTTGCAGTGGGAGGTGAACAAGTGGTAAGAACTAAGCTGCTCTCTTCCTGCTCACGTCAGTAGAGAAACACTCTAAAGCAAGGATCAATGTTAGCCCCACTGCTGGAAATGATAATTAAAAAAATTCCAACAATTCAGAAACCACGCTAGTCCTCAGCAACATCCCTTTTTCCCCTGGCAGCTTTTGAACTCTCACCTGCTGCAAGCCAAGCAAAGGAGGAGCTGTTAAGGGGGATCTTCTGTCCAAGAATAGAGGAACACATACTATTTGCAATTTAAAAGGAGCCTGAACTGCCTCCAATTTTAAAAATAGGATCTCTGAGAGGAGCCTGTGAGATCGACAAAGAAAACCATCATAGGAACTAACCCATGTGGCAGCACTTCTTTGACACAATGGAATCCCACAAAGGACCAAGCAATGCCTAGGGCTCACAGCCTATGCTCCGCTTAACCACATCAGAAACTACCAAAGTGAAAACAACTCCCAAAGACAGACAGATCTGGAGGCAGAAAGAGAAAATGAGGACATCACATATGCTTTCAGAATTTTTGATAAAGAAACAAGATCAGCAATTTGTCTGCTTGCACACATACTTAGTATGCTAAAATATCTGCTCACTCTGCTGGTCTTGCCCCAGACAAGCAGGGACATTCTGTCAGGGAAGAAAAGGGAAACTGTTTCCATTGGGCCTTTTCTAAGGCCTGTGGTAGGAACAGAGCAGCAATGTGGCTCTCAGAGAACACTGTACAGCTTCCAAGTACAATGCTGTGTGATGTATAGAAAGGTCACACTGGCTTTTCTTAGAAAGGGACCAAGGAGATGAAGACTGGATTAAGCAGAGCTCTTCTCCCTGTCCTGTTTATATTCACATAGAAGTTCACAAACATCAAGTCCCAAGTAATGCCAGCAGGACATTTTAATAGTAGTACTTCATCACAACTTCTTTTTCAGAGCATGCTCTTGTATTTATGTTTACCCCATCTCTCCCTTTTCACAACCTTCTTCCCCACCTCTTCCTAGAATCAGCAATATTTGTATGTACTCCAGTCTAAACCGGCAGCTTTTGTTTTGCTTTCCCATTTTTTTATGGCTCTGAAACAATTATTCAGTTCTGCATAAAATGTTCTTACCATTCCAGGTGATTTTCAACAAAGGCAGACATGGGGCTGATCTGTACAGTGTAAGTGTCATTGGCTGAATACTCAAACAGCCCATAATAGGGATTGAAGAGCTCCTGAGACAGAAGGAAAAAGAATTCTCGGGAAGGGCCACTGTAGTCCAACCTGGAGAAAAAGGTAGAAAAGATAAAATTAGGCTCCTTACCATTTGAGAGGATTTCCCAGGTTTGCCTACAGTGGCTGCTGTCTTAACACAGCAGCCTGTGTAGTCAACTGTTTCTAACATGATTTATCTCTCCTCTCAAAACTTGATTCTGAGTCCTGAACAAGTTGAAATGCCAAAACTTTGCAACATCCAGGCTGATCTGGGAGGAATCATAACTGGGACACATGCCTTAAGTAGTTTATTTTCCTTTGTTCCAAAAGCTTAGCAAACTGGAGGTCCAAGGCTCAGCCTTGCCTGAGCAGGCCAGCAGAGCGGTAGCTTTCTAGTGAGTGGATCTGAACTGTCTGTGAACACTTGGGTGCACAGATCAGAAAGTCTGGCCTAAAGCAGAAATTGCTCTGACCCTCCTACACTGAGATGTACACAAATCTAGCCCCAAGGATGTGTTTTTAGCTACAGAAACCACAAAGGTTTATGCTGAACAAGTCCCAGCAGAATTGTGTCTCTTACGACAGAACAATGATTCCTTGCTTGTTTCATCCAAGCCCTTCCACTTTTCTGTTATTGTCATGTGGTACACCTGAAACTATGCTTTGCTGTTGTATGAATTTTCTCTGCAGAGAGCTTCTTTTTTCCCCTTGAATTTTTACATTCAACTTGGAAAAAAAAAAACGGAAAACGAGACCAAAAGTTTTTCCTGAATGCATTAAATGAAAACTGTGGTAGATTTATTAAAACAGATCATTCTGTAATAATAGTGGGTATATTTTTCAATCTAAAATAAACCTACATGGAGCAATATGAAAAAATGATCTGTAGCCATATATCACGTGTGCCAAAATATTTTTCTGAGGTGGACACTATTCCTTCTACTTAACAACTGTAAAGCAAGTGGAAAGCTCTGCACCTGGATCAGAATGCTCAGTACTATGAAGTTATAGAAGCATAAGTGAAAGGGGTTGAATGATTGATTTGTGCAACTAGAAAGATGACAAATGCCAGGTGGGCCCATCCTCCTGTGTTTTATGTCCGGAGATTCAGTACTTCTCTCTTTGAGAAGGCTTTAGCTCTAGGATCATGTGATGACACAAAAGCCACACCTGTAAAAGAGGATAGTGACAAGCCCACATGACCCACCAGTGCCAGCCATGGACCAGGTCTGGTTCTACGGAAATCAAAGTACTGGGGTAAGCCGATAATGGATGGAGTAAAGAACTACAAACAACATGTGTCTATGTTCAAAAACCTCCAACAGGAGACATTTCTGGGCAACACACTAACTCATCATTAAGCCTTTATAGATCATATTCAATGTCATTTTTCATTGAAATGTGGGAAGCTGTGCCCATACAGCATCACATGGCCATACAGCATCAACTCCTCAGCAGGGAATTGGCATATTGGAGTCCTTCCAGCAGAATGTATATTAGCATTAACTAGCAGAAACCCTAGAGGAATGTATCTTCAGCTGTAAATGAATCAGTGAAGAATGAATTTGCACATCAAATTGGTTCGTAATTTCTCCTGAGAACACCATGCCACACAGAAAACAATATGACTTTGGCCAGTGTTAGCATTCCAGAATGCTATTCCACAAACATAAACTGAAGTGTGCTACATGTTTATGCTTTACTTGCAGGCCAGAGGCAAACCGAGCTGTGAAAGATGACCTCTGTTACAAAATATTGAATCCATAGAGAATAAAAAGTAAGAGTGAAAAAACCCCTGATACTGAGGTCACCAAGTGACTTTCTTTGAGACTGGAAACATCTGTTTTCTACTGGATGTAAACTGTCCTGAGACAAGGGACAGAAGGATTTCATTTGCCATGACACTTCAGAGCTGAGAGTGCCAGCAGTTGCTGGACATGTTGAGAGTTGCCTCAGGTACTGTCTGGTACCTTTGGAACTGAAATCCTACACATGTGATTTTTGAAAAAAAGAAACTTTATATGCAAAGTTTCTACTGAAATACAATTTCATGCCTTTGTAACATGGCACACTGGAAACATGCACATAATAATCTTTCCATTATAAAAGCATGTGGATTAAGCCTCAATTACAATATAGCTCATGAGGTGAGCCTGGGTGGCTTTGAAAGTTGTGCTTACATTTGAAAACAAAAGGTCAAGGGCTGGCTTTCATCATACAAGAATGGCTCATGGATTGTAAGAGTTCTAGAAAGCTTCCTGAGAAAAGGCCTTCTCAAGAAACTTCTGTTGCTTTCAGATTCCAACTGCATGAATTACATTTTAAGGACTAAACAGCATTCATGTTTCTCACTTAAGATGGAAACAAGAAATCCACATAAGGAAAACAAATGATCATTAGTTGGCATGCAAAGCAAAAATTTTTCAAGCAAAACCAGATCGATTGTGGAGAGTTAGAGAAACAAAGTAGAAAAAGGTCTGGTCTCTAACTATAGTCCTGAGACTGATTCAGTGTGTAAACATTGACCTGTAGTTGAGTTTTCCCTTCCAACCTGTAAAAATATCCACGACAAACAAGATTACAATAGATTTATCACTTAAACTGTCACTTTGAGACATCTAGATGGAAGATAGGAAAATGAAGCATTTTTGTTATTGTTATTTTTAACAAATGTTTGATTTGATTAAGGTGAATCACCTACTCAGAGGTAAAACAAAACCAAAGAAATATTACATAAGAAGAGAGGCTCAGCCTTAGTCAGCTAGGTGTTTTGCAACATAATAGCTACTTCAGAACCGAGAGCATGCTGTGGTTCCCTACCCTTCCTCGCCGACAAATGTGACGTAGAGTTTGTTCCGCTGGAGCTCCTTGCGTGAGTACGCCATTACCTGGTTGAAGGTGCCTTCCAGCAAGTGGTCACGCCGTATAATTAACCTGCAAAGGGCAGCAGAAATAAAGATCTGATGATTGAGTCTTGTGTGGCTTGTGAGGCTGAAGGTAAACAACAGCTGTAAACAGAGACATTCGTTCTCAGAGAACTTAATAATAAAATGGCATCTGCTGATGCACGTGCTACTTGACCATTCTGGATTTTCAGGAGTTGTTCCATCAGCTTTTCTATGTGCCTCGAAGGTGAATTCCTTCACAATGCCATGATTAGGTTCAAAGTGCTGCTCTACTGCTAAGACTGTCTGCAACCACCCATATGAACAAATTTATATGGTAGAGGGGCTCAGAATTTCCTGTGTATATGAAGTCACAGCTTTCTGGAACTGGCCTCTAACACTTCCTGAATTTAATCCAGTGAATGTCCATGGAAGTACTGCTTCTGTGGTAGGGGAAGCAAAGGGAGTATCAGCCTCTGTTTATACAACACACTTCTCATTCCCTTACTAATCTCTAAAACAACTTAATGAATAGTACTTTTACACACCAGCTGTGCAGGAAACCCTTCTTGTTCATTTGTTCATGGATACTTTGAAACAGACCTCCTAAAATATATTTCATGTCTGCCTTGGACACATTTAGCAGGACACCAAAAGAGGTAACCACCAGCTAGGACTCCTCAGCTCTGTAAGATCGTTTTGCTGATGACATTTGCCTGTAAGAAATTGCTTGACTTCATACTTTTATTTTTTCCACAACAGATGTCCCTTGGTAAGAAGCCAACCTGAGACATAAATCCAACCAGATGCCCAGGAAATACTTTAGATACACACAGCCTTTTGGCAAAGTTGGATAGCTAGATTGAGCACAAGTAGGTACAGATTCAAAAGCCAAGTAACAAGATGTATGGAAAGAAACTCCACAATCAAATGTCAGAGAACCCCAAATACGTGAAGATGGCAGAAATCTCTCCAGTTCAAATCTGGGAGGGCTACCAACACAAAGAACTATGGAAAGTAAAATCTGCAGGTACAGACTAACTTCTGTAGAATCATGTTCTGGTCCTGAGCTATACTGATATGTAGATCCAAAGAATTTGGAGTTATCCCATCATTACAATGATACAGCTGTAGTTAATATCTGGTGAGTGTTTGCCTGGAAGGATAATTCTCCTACTGCCAAATTATAGGTAGGAGTATGAATATCCCTGTTAAATAGGTAGGAAATGGGTGTGTAAGAGAATACAAGTCTTTAAGAAATAGAACTTCCACACAAAATCCTCTTCAAGGTTACATTTTTGCAGGGTATATGAAGATCTTATCCCTGATGGTTATGCAAAAAACGCAGTCTCCATGGTGTTTTACACTCCCTATCCCGGTTTTCACGGATAATGAATGACAAAAGACAAAGCTATGCCCCGTTAGACTACTTGAGTGATTTTAATACTCACTTAATTTTCCCTGGACCTTGCCCATACCCTTTGGCTTCAAGTTTCCGATAGAAATTGCGCAGCTTGGCTTCAAAGTCCCTCCTGTATGGAGAAGGTGCTCTTGCGCTTGCTCGCTGCAGCCCTGGAGGGAGAAAATGAACAGCATCCTAAGGCTTAAAGGGCTTGATACTCTTCCAAATCATGCAGCTTATGTTTCCAGACAGAACTGGTTAATAGATATGTTTGGAACTTTTTGCAGGTATACAGTGCACTCAGTGTTATTTTTGTTCTATCTGGCATCAAGAGAGTTTTAAGTTCCTGTAATTCAGTGATTGCAATGAACTCCCACGGACTGTATCCTCTTCACTAAAAGCACTGTTAAGCTCACCTTGTATATGCCCTTGTGTTGCCTCTGCCTTTAGCTGTGATTGAATGGAAACTGAAGGATCAGAAAGGCATGAGAAAGACTGACATGCTCACCTGCCTCTCATGGTCAGTGGAATCTAAATTTTCTTTCCCTTTTGCAATTTTAAGAGCTCTCTCTCCTCTGCATTGTATAGAAGATCTCCTTACTTGGCAGGATTAAACCTCTGAAACCCAGAGCAATGCTTCTCACCGGAGCCTAGCACCCCAGCCAAGCTGGGAGTCAGGTTTCCCTGTGTTAATCTAACTGTATATTAAACACTTGCAGCTATCAACACAAAACCCCTTCATGGCATCAAAAAGGATTTCTGTCAGCAAGAAATGCTACATTTCCCTATTACAATTCACACATACAGCAGCTTTTTCAGCAATTTGGAACCTGTTTTGTTTTGAAGGCTGCATTCTCAAAGTAGATGACTATTCTTTTTGTATAAACAAGTGCCATGCCATAAAAGGCCAAAGAATGGATTAATGAAATCCCATTTCCCTATCTCATTACAAAAGATAATAAAAACTAGCCTTCCTATAAGAAATCTGGCAGCAGACGCTCCACAGGAAAGGGAAAAAGCCCATCACATTTAGTGGGAGCCTGAAGTATGGTGGTTTCCATGAGGGAAGGACATTACTGTCTCTGCTGGTAAAACATAAAGATGTTATTTACATGCAGTGCAAAGAGAATCCCTTGCAACACTTCTTTCTTCTTCTGTTTTCCCCCAGGACATAAGAGAAGGGGTGCTCTCATGGGCTCTATAACCAGGACAGAAATTAGCAAGAAATTAGTGTGTTGCTGGAAATGAGTATTTGCCCTTGTGTTTTCACAAGAACAGTGTCCTAAGTCACATTTGTGTTATAAACTTGGATTTTTGTCCTGTAGGAGACTTGCTTATGATCTGTCCTGATATAGACAAGGGGAATTTGTATTAACAATGGTGTTAAAACTCATTAATGAAAACAGGACATTCTGACAGAACACTGCGCTCCCATAGAGAAGGGTTTAGCATTTACCTTCTTCACATCAAAAAACCTTTCCATTTTCCACAGCCACATCCAAGACTTGAACTTCTCTTGTCCATCAGATAATTTAAATGCATGCTCAAAAAGATCAGCCAAAAATGGATTTCCTCAGATCACATTTCTGTTTATTCTCTCAAAATGGCCACTGGACACAGCCATGCAGTGAGACTGCGGTGGGGGTTGTGTCTCTTGGCAAAAGGGAGACATTAGCTCCTCAAATTTCTATAGCATAAACAATAACTACAGAGACATAGCACAGCTGGAAATAACCTTCTCAGACAGCATGTCTTTCTGGAAAATATGTTTCCTGTCGAACCTAAGTTAATGGGCTCAACACGGGAGGTCAGGCTAGATGATGAAGATGATCCCCTCAGGTCTCAAAATAGATGTGCTTTGGGAAGAAGTTTTTGGAATATTGAGTGGAGGAGACTGAACTTTATAGGGGTACTGGAAGTGCTGAAACACACCTTCAATTTGGAAGGTGATCTCTGCTACTGTCACATAAAATGAATGTGCTTCCATGTCAGTGACTTATGCTTGGAGTACACCATTCTCTTAATCTAATCTTTTCCAATGATATAAAAAGCAGGAAAATAGCTTTTTCCATATAGGCAAGTTCTGGTCTGTGTTTCAGCTACTGCTAACACTTCAGCAGATATGCAGCAGCACTGGAAACTGATCCAGCAAAAAAAGCAGCTGGGATCAGGTTCGGAGTGGGCACTAGTGAAATTAGCAGGCTGACAGCTGATGCTGGCTCTGAATGTGTTCCTTTCTAATTACAAGAAATACCACAAATGTAAGATTTTGTCTTAATTTCCTCATCTCCTTACCTGGAGAGTTTTGGGGTGATGAACAGGGTGAGCAGCGAGGAGAAAAACTGTAACCCGGATGGAAGGCAGCCTGCAGTGGTATGTAGGACATGATATCCTCTTCAAAAAGGCTGCATGCAAAAAGTCAGAGGGAGAGATTTAGTTGACATTTATCACATGAAGGGATGTTAATATGCAGTATGGTGCAAGTTCATTTTGTCAGATGTTTGGGTGCATCTCTGAACTCATGGATTCAAAAAATCCATAGGCTTCCCAAAGACAGCCTGGTCACTAGCAGTGAAGAACAAAATGAATTTTAATAGATGTTTCATGCTAACACGACAGCTCAGCCCACTGATGGAGAGTAAAGGTGTGAGGCTACATAGGAAACAGGAACACCTTCAACATATTAGCAGAGAGAGGTAAAGATGCACACTCTGTCTCCCAGGCTGTTTTCCTCAGGTTATTTTCATGTAATTCAGTGCTTTGACTGCTTGAATTGAAATGACAGAAATAAGTTGCAAACTTTTTGCATTAGGCAGTGCTATTACAGCACACCAACCTCACCTGGGTAATGCAAAATTTCCCACCTCAGACCAAGACAATAAAATAAGTTCTTAGCTGCACTGAGGAGAAGTAGGACCTGAAGGCAAGTTCTCTGGTTCCAGTACAAACTGAAGCCTTATCTTCACTACCCAAACAATGCTCACTGCACTGGACACTGAGGTTTCATGCATGAGTGGCACAACTGCTGCAGTTATCAATTTCATGAGCAGTTACAGTATTGTAGTTAGAAAGACATAGGATTTTTTCCTCTTTTTTTTTTTTTTTAAACTTCTTTAAGGTACAAGATTTTTTTCCCATTAAAAGGAAACGTTTTGATTCTTTTTTATCTGCTACTTGATGGCAACAGCCATTACTGACTGAACAGGCTGGATTTACTGCACCGATGGAGGCTGCCTTCCAGGAAGTACAAACTGACAGATACACTCCAGCTGAATAATTTTGGATGGTTATCAGTATGACCTGATTTAACCAAATCTTTTCAATCATGCTGAGAAAGAGCCAGATAGCTTCTCTACTGTAAGTAATTACATTATGCTATTGATCAAATTGATTACCTCAGGAGAATTACTAAATCTGCATCACACGACAACTTTTCAAGCCCGTGTGTACCCTCTGTCCGAATGTAATGGATCTTCTCCCTGAAACGTAAGTGATATTAGGGAGAGGAGAAGAAAAAAAAGACAAAACCAGAAAAAAACATGCCATTGTCACATCTTGAGCCATGCATAGGGTTGTTATTCTTTGGTATTTCACCAGTTCCTGTTTATGTCCTTATGAAAATGGCAAATATCCTATATGCCTGATTGCTTTTCTAATCTCCCTAACTAACTTGCAAAAAAATTTCTATCTCTATCACTCAGTTCACTGATCCAAAAGAGAGAGATTTTATTCCCCGTTTTAGAAAACAGAATGATTCTTTTTCCTCCAGTTTCATGTGCATATGTTGGGTCACCAACCACAGATTTCTTGTGTAAATCTACAACTAACATAGCACCTTTTAACAGAATTTGCAGTAATATCACTTCCTTTCCCTCTGTCAGTTCCATCTGGCAAATAACACTCTAACATATACTTGATATGAATTAATCACACAGAGGTTATACAGTCTAATATGTGTTGCATGTGTAAAATATCACCTTTTTTAATAATGACTGGGAAACACAGGATAGGATCCTATCAGCAGATTAGGATCATGGAATATACACATCTACACCCCAGCCTATCAATGTGTTTCTAAAGCATTGCAGTGTCCAAATATTTTTTATTCTAGTATTTAGTCAAAATGTTATACCTCAAGTCAAGGATGTGCTTTAGAACCTTGCAATCAAGGTCCCTAAAAGACAGATGTGTGCATCCTAGGAGTTTGCTTAATACCTGCTACAGGAGCATTAGACAGTAGCTTGGATCACTCCTGGCCCAAGGTATAATCAGCAATGACCTGGAGGCAAAAGGCTCAATATCCTGTTACAAATCTCATTATGCACTGGCTAAGCTGTCTAGTTGCTATCACTGGTCAATTTTGTTCTCTGTTCAAAAGGAGGTAAAAGCATTATCTGTTCTCTGGGAAATGAGAATTCAAGTTACAGCTGAGAAAAAAAAATAGTCTGGAATAATTTGATGGAGAAGATAAAAAATTCTCAGTTACTGAAATGTACATCCTGAATACTGAGAGTATTTTTCATTCTATTTCTCATTTTATTTGCGTGTATCAGTTGCTCCAGAAGGAATTATAATCCCTACACCCAAAGAACTCTTTGAGATAAATGAGGAGTCAGTAAGGCTGCCAGCAGAAAGCACATTGCAGGAATTTGGAGATCCTCTTCTCCTTCATCAGTCCTACAGCCACACCTGACCGCACAGTACAACCTAAATTCTTGGTCAAACTCTCAGCTCATGCATATGGGCATCACTGACATTGATTAACACCAGCTTAAGTTCTTAGCCAAAAACAGTTAATTCAAACTTCGGAATTCAAATGAATTAAAGTTGTACTGGTGATTGGTTCTGGTTTTTTTTTTTCTGTTTTTTAAAAATCTAATAGGAAAGGAATGGGCTTAAGAAAAAGAAAGACACAATTTTAACTACTTTGGAAGCTATTACCTTTAAGTTAAGTGAGAAAGATTAAACACAAGAGTACAATCCACTTCATAATAATGCTCCTATTTATTTATAAAATCTAGGGTGACTATATCCATGACAGGGGTGTAAATCCAACGATGAAGCAAAATCTGAATATGGTTCTGCTGGAATTATTGGGGTTTTGCTGCTGAATTCCATCAAAACACTCTTTTAACTCTACCTTCTGAAAAGCAAAGTGATAATTGCAGGTGAAGATGGAGTTTCTGCTATTCAGTAATACTTAGACATGTTACTACTTGCCCATATTTGTTCTGGTACTTCTTACTTCTTGGAAACTAACCATAGTAACCACATGGATCCTGGTGGTTCCCATCTGCTCTTTAATGGTGACAGTTCCATAGGAGTTCCAAGTTCATCTTTTCTACTACAGTTACTAGAATTTGGTTTTTCCCACTACAAAAAGCGCTTTCTAGAAGTAGGGTACAGCAGTCTGGAAAAAAGTGGTACCTGAGTGCATGGTTTCTGGCCAAGCTGGGCTGACGCTCCTGCAGCATCTCAAAAATGTTGGGTTGGCGTAGAAATGCAACAATCTTGTCATTGTAAGCTGGAAAAGTTAAAAACAAACCAGAGGCTTTATTTGCCATGTCACTGTGACTCTGCAGGGGTACACTGACTGCACTGCCAGTGAGGCACAGGACAACATGAAGCAATGCATACAGCTAATGAGAAGTCCTAACACTCATCTTTGTGAGCACTGCTTTGAGAAGAAAAAAAAAAAAAATTGGCTTACCCAGAGGTAATGCCTCGTGATGATGCTGGTTTCGGATAGCTGTTACGAGACTATTGCCTGGTCTGGCCAACAGAGTGACGCCTCTGTTTCGAGATACTTCAGAGGCCTACGACATCAGAGAAAAGGAAAAGAATGATCAAAACTGACCACAAATAGCTCATCAGTTAGTTAAAATTTTGTCACCTTTACTTCTGTAACCTTCAGAATGGTCCTTGATGCTGACTGAAGGACAGGAACCATGCATGAAAATTATAGCTTTATACTCCAGTCAACTTAAAAAAGGCAAGTAATTCTGTGCTTCCAAATAAAGGTACACCATTATCCATAGCTATCATACCTCCTTAGTGCTGAAGGCACCAGAATCCAGAAGTAAATGCACGTTAATATAGATATTGCAGTCATGGACTTCTCTGGTTCAATGAAAATAAAATCTCTGTAGTATCACACTACATACTCCATAGTATGAAACGTTGTCTTGTTTTAGCATAACTGCATTACTTCAAGGTTTTTACAGCAATGTTTTTGAAAAGAGAAAAAACCCATAGCGCTGCAATGTTCACTCAGTGCTGTTGAAAGGAAATTTAATAGTGGAAATAACATGAGGAAGGTATATTTATGTAGATCACAGCACAGAAAAAGGCTGTATCATCCCAGAAGGCTGCCTAACTTGCATAACCAGAAATTGAATTGTACACACTGAAAAGAAGAACATAATCCAAAGAGCTGATAAAGGGAGTAGTAAGAAGGAAATTTTTCACTGCCCCTTAACTGAGGCACTTAAAGCCACTGTTCTAAATACAGTACCTAGCAAAGGGAATCTTGTCAGGAAGGCAGATTCCTTAAAAGGTGGGAAAACACTTTGGTATGAGGATATTAAAAGCCAAACAATGACATCTGGCAATGTTTGCATTAAGGCATTACTTGCTGGGTAACTTTTCGCGGACTTGTGGAAGTTGAGGGGAACCCATCTGTCTCTCATGTTTTCCTCCAGAATATGGCCACAGTGAGGTCAAGAGAGGAATCATAGAATGGTTTGGGTTGGAAGGGACCCTAAACATCATCTAGTTGCAAGACCCCTACTACAGGCAGGGACACCTTCCCCTAGACCAGGTTGCTAGGGTCCCCTCAAACCTGGTCTTAAAACACTTCCAAGCATGGAGCATCCACAGCTTCTCTGTGCAATCTGTTCCAGTGCTTCACCACCCTTATAATAAAGAATTCTTTCCTAATATCTGATCTCAACTTACCCTCTTTCAGTCTAAAGACACTCCCCCTTGTCCTGTGACTACAGTGTGAGGCTGTATCAGGACAAGATGCATTAGGAATTCCAATTCCGATTCTACTGGGCTAATAGCTGCTCCTTTCTCACTGCTCAAATCATAGCATTTGGCAATCACTTCAGGAAGAAATCGCCCCTACTTCAACATTTTAAATGCTTAGCTCTGCATCCAAGCAAACAGTGCCAACCCATTTTCAGTGGTATAGCCAAATGCAAGGTCTTCCAGCTGGATGTACACAAAAACTGGGAAGTTAAATATGCCTGGCAAGCTGCCTTTTGGAACTCCTAAAGCTTAAAATGTTTACATGTAACAAGATACTAGTCAATGCACTTGATATGTGTCAACACACAAGTTAAACACACTGTAACTTAAAAACATAAAAATGCTGTGCAAGTGCATGGTGATTGTTTTGCTCCATCATTCAGTTAGGATTTCACCTGCACCCGCATTCTGCCTTTGTCTCCTCCTTACACCCCCATGGGCCAATTCACAATGAAAGTTTAGCTCAGGCTTAGGCAGCTTTTCCCCTGTGACCTAGGCATCCACCCCAGCAAGCACTCTGCAGCCTTTATGGCATTCACTCCATGCTATGGCACAGGGGGAACCTTAGGTGCAAGAGGTGCCCTATGATCCACTGCCAGAGTAGGCCTGAGGCCCCTGTGGAAGCAGCCATTTCTTGGGCTGTCTGTTGGCAGCGAAGCCAGGATCACACACTGGCCCATGACCAACTGTACTAGTTAGGATGGGTGGGAGGGTGCGAAGGCATTGTTGGGCTCAGCTTCTTCAATTCCAGAGAGCCCTGGAGTTCAGGTGAGGATGCCTATTCCTCCTTGCAGAACAGACTTGCAAGGGAATGTGGGTGGTGGGTGAGCCTGTTTTAAATGGTGATCGCTCATCCTTGACAAAGGCAAATCTTATGCCCTTGTTGCTACACATAATTTTACTGACCAGAAGATAAAAAGGAGGAAAGGCAAGAGTAACAGAGGAGTTAAACATATATCTCCCATAAAAATTAACACCAGGTGGTATTTGTTCATCACTTGGGAACTGCATGGTACTTCTGCCCAGCCTGGACCTGGATCCTCCTCTTACTCTTGTCACCATTCCCTTTGGTTAGCTTTCCAGTGCCTGGACATACTCCTCCTGGAGCAAGAATTTTGGAAAGAAATGTATATAGTGCCTGTGAAAAGATACTTTCGCTCCCTTCTTCCCATTATCCCAATTTTGGTTTAAGAGCTAAAGTCATCTAGATTGTAAGAATCCAGTTCAGTACACACCTCAATAAATTGGTGATGTACTTCCCTTCATCACCGTGCCTAGGCATTGCTCATGCTGTGTTTGGTCTTTGCACATCTACACCTCCAAACAGATTTTCTCTGGCAACACAATAGGAAAATTCCCAGCCCTCAAATTAATTTCCATTTTGCTAACAATTCTCTTTCCACTCTTAGCTAATAGAGTACAATTTATTGGTCCAATTTAGTGTTCAGTCACAATCATTTTGTCTACTTTGACTTTCTACTTGAATACTTTGATTTTGATTAGCACATTATTCTCTAATAAAAAAATAAAGAGTGACCCTTCCAATGATTTAGTGACCTGGCTCATGTACTGCAGAGTAATTGACAGATTTATGTCACGTTTTAACAGCTTTGAAATTGATACTGGGATGTTGTGGCCAGAGCAGAGAGTCCAAACCACCAGAGGAGACTTTCAAGATGTAATACCTTTTCCTGGGTTTTATATCACTGCTGGATTTCAGAAGCCTATTTGAAAACTGCTACTTCTTTGTTGTGGTTTGGGTTGGTAGGGAGATTTATATACTGCCATATTCTAGCACCTTATCTGCTCTTCTTGCTAACCAGCACCTCTTGCCTCTCCATTGTGGATGCCTGCTTCCTTCCTCTTGCTGTCTTTAAAATCTCTACCCTGTAATAAAGTACGTTGATTTTCACTGCAGATGAGAAGTCCTTTAGATGGAATGGGAAGTGCTTACAAACTGTTCTGTTTATAGCAGTGGCAGAAGGAAATGAATCACTTAGTGACCTGTACTTTAGTTACTGATAGCTACTACAGCTACCTGAACTTTCATTCCAAAAATCAGGTAACTAAGAGTAGCCACAACCCCCTTTCTCCTGTAAAAGATTGATAACCCTTAAATAAGTGCTTAATAAAGAATTTTTAGCACTTTCTTCAAATTAATAGATAACACCATTTAATATCAGTAATCTACACAGAACAACTGAAGTTTTTGCAGAGGCCCTTTATTTCATTACCCTGGCTCTTTTCTGTGCCCTCTCTGGCAACCACTACTTCACTATTCTGATGCTCTTCAGGCTCATTTGACACATGTACATAACACTGAAAACTCGTGAGTTGTCCTTTGTGGTCCTTCACACTGTCCTGGCGACAGCTTCCAGAGGTCACACCATCTGCTCAGCATGGAAATCAGCAAGACTGCAGACAGCTGACACATGGCCAGGACAAAGCCCCACATGTGAGTCTACAGACATGATTTATAGGCCAAAGAACTTCCAAATGCACTTGGAGGAAATGGCATAGAACATGAGGCTCTTAATAAACGGACTGAGCTGCAAAGGGTTGAATATTTTCCTTGTAAATGAGGGACTTTTAGGCACTAATCCAAAGTCCTTGGAAATCAGTGGTAGTCCTTCCAGTGAAGCAGCAGACACTTCCAAATGGGAAGCTACTTGACTATGACAAAGAAGTTTGACTATAACAAGGGCATAGAAGCACTGTGGGACCTGGGCTACTAAGACTGGGAGGTGATATTTCATTGGCTGATCATGCCAGAACAGTGGCTTCAAAGAACAGTTTTTGATTTCCCCAGATAATCATTACTCAAAAGTATTCAATACTTTTGACTCCCTACCCTGTACTGGGGTTTTTGGGGTTTATTGCATACTGCTCCTTGCCAGCCTTGCCAGTGCTTGCAAAACGAAGTGTATATTTTGGGCTAGGTCATCTGAGTTGCTCAGTGGTGTTTCTGTCCCTGACACGGGAATTTGCAAGCAAGCCTCAGGCAAGCACGAGCCCAAGGATGAACCATGGTGCAGGTGGCTATCACACTCTTGCCAGTAATTCAATCACAGCAGCAACCCTAAACTGAAGGCTGCTGGCAGAGGGAAGTTGCTAAGCTGGTGGGAAGATATGACTGAAACAAATTCATTGATACACTCCTATCTTCAGAAAATAAGGTGCTGTATTCACCCAAGACAGAGAAAACATGCCCAAGTTTCTCATTCCTGGTTTGCCTTTGGTCCTGAAGAACTGACCTCACACCCAATTCATTCCTGATCCCAACCCACCTGACAGTGAGAGGTATTCAGACCAGTCATGCTGTAATAAATCTTGATACTAATTTCACATGCATTTCTCCAGATATTTTTGTGGACGAGAAAGATCCTTTCACCATAGTTCATCTCTAGTTCTACTCAGCAACAACCTTTACAAATGTTTAACTGTATGGATTCGCTATATGAGGAATCTGATTGCTGGTACTTTTTCCTATTTAAATCCACAATACAAACACAGTATTTATGCTTCTTTCAATCCTGTCTATGGTGCTTAGTGATAAAAATCATCCCCATGATATATAGGAAAAATATATAATGTGACTGAAAGCTGGGAAAGCAAATCTCAGCATACATTACTGCAGTACTTCTAGGGAGTCTATTTTTTCAGAGCAAAGTGTCACAGTGGGGAATGAGGAAACATATAGGGTATCAAGCTACAAAAAAATTAATGAATAACTAAGTAAAGCAAGGCCAGGATGTCAAATATGGATTCTTCTTTTAAAATCTATTCTGTTATCACTTCAGTTATGATTTATTTGCTTATTATTTTATTCTGAAAACCATCAAAATATAAACCAGCAAGCTCTGAAATAAGCCCTTCAGAAAGACAAAAAAATCCCTTACTGTCTTTGGAAGATAGACATTCACAAGACACTCTGTTTCAATGCCTTTAAAATACAAGAAGTTCTTAAAATTCTAGAGAAGACTGCTGTCAAAAGTTCCTGAGTTGATATGAGCACAGTTACCTCTCCAGCACTGTAGCTACGAAGTCGCTGCAGATGTTGCCGGTGAGTCAGGTGATTTGGGAGACGCCCGTTCTGCAGCGGGATCCTCGGATCTATGAAGGTGGTAGCACGGCTATTGTGGTCAACAAAGAAAGACTGAAACACAAAGGAACAGTGGTTTCTTTAATAAGAAGATTGCCAACCCCGTGACGGTATTGTGGGAACACAGCAGGAAAACCACTGGCAACTGCATGTCATAAATACCTTGGGAAAGTACAGTCCATGGAAGGCACATGTAAACAGGACTGGCCTACTCAATGCTGGAATAGGTCTTAGAAAATACCTGAAGCTGCGTAGGCCAAAATCATGTGCAATGGCCATGATGTGAACAAGTCAGGAGAGAATAATATTAGTGGGAAATGCTGCTTTAACCTATTTGGTGGTTCCAGAGGTCAGTTAGCAAAGCCTCATTCAAGGTAGAGACACTGAATCAAATTTTGCAGTCACAACAGATCTACTCTGGCTCAAATTTTGTTGCCAGTCCAATACTGCCTTGTCTTTGGTACAATATTCTACAGAAAGCTAGAAATGCTTTGAAATTTTGAAGTTTTTTTCCCTGCTTCTAAAGTAACTCTCCTTGCTGCTTGTGTTGTTTAAACCAAACCTTAACTGATTTTGAGTCAAGAAGGAAGGAACTTCTAATAATCATGTAGTCTGATGTGGCGTGTCAAACAAGTGATAAGTTTTGTTGGCACTCTTACCTTGCCCTGCTGGTCAGTTTTTATCTCCCAGCCACGAGGAAGCTCCAGTCGGGTATCAGCAAACATGTTGATAAAATTTACTAGGTCTCTGTTGTGCTGATAACGCTCAAAATTACGAGCATCTCTACGAATCTTCAGAATCATATGCTTCAAGCAGGTACTGTTGGTGAAGACTCGATAGGCACTCTGTGAGACAGATAACAGAAGGGAAGAAACCCAGATTTGATGTCAAAACATATTTGGTTATTTCATGGGCAAAATGCCCAAAGAACTAAAACAAATCCTGTTAGAATCAAGGAACACTTCCATTTCATTGTTTTGATTTGAATGACTACTTTACATGCATATGCAGAATTAAGAAATACAGTCTGGAAAGTGAAACATCAGATACACTATGCACAGTTAGCTTGTGCAAGAACTGCCTTTTTAATACACTTCAAAAATGTTCAGCTGAAACATCACACACTCAAAGTGCACGTAGTTGCCCCTTTCATTGCTTTTATTGGTCAACAGAAACACTGCTTGTGTGCCTGGGCAATGCCAGAGAGATGCAAAGGCAGCTGTGAACATTTATTTTTGCTATAATTGAAATCAAGATGTGCCTGATAGGGCTCATGAACTTAAGAGGACCCCAGTGCAGATGTCTCCATATGAGCTTGCTACTTTTTTTATGGTGACTATACACCCATAGGACAGGAACAGACACTTTTTAATTGTCTATTTTTGGAAGATGTGAATTGTTTCCTGGAACAGAGTATTTGTTTCTGCAATAACTACAAAGCTTGTCAGACGGAGACACTTCCTTGAGTCTAATGAATGCCACCTCTCACGCAGCGAGCTGTATCTCAAAATGGGCATTAAAAACACCTCTTAGAGAAATGTGGCCCAAGGTAGGGCAAGGGAATGAACTGATCTGTTTGCAGAATAGGGGCCCAGTGAACTGTATTTGTCGTTACAGTGTGTTCAGTGATAGAGCACCATAAAATAATACTTGTGCTGACAACACACAGGTCCATTCACAGGCTACTCTTTGAATCCTTCACTTCAGGGAAAAAGGTCCTCAAGACAGAGTAGGACACTTCACAAAAATCTCCTGAGCCTTTCACTAGAGTGAAAATGAGTATCTTGGTTTGCTGGTCAGCCTGAAGGACTGAAACTCATCAGAGTAATAAAGGATCACTGGGGGACTCCCTGTCTTCAGTGAAGTGAGCTCCAGTGTGCAAACCTGGAGTATGTCCAGACAATCTGACCCAGCAGTTTTGAATTCTCAATTTCTGTGTGCATTTAGTGCATTTTAACCACTATAATGTGATAAAACAATTACAGATAAAATCTTTATTATGTAAGGATTTATTGTGGTGACACTACTGAGAACGCTCCCTGTAGCACAGGGTCCCTAATTATAGCAAGGGTTAATAAATGTTATGAAATCACAGAGATATGATCTCTGCCCTCTGACCAGCTTACAACCCGGGAAAGCTTCATGGTCACAGATTTTTAAGATCTCAGCCTACTACATGACAAAAGTTGTATTTTGATCCAATGTATGATCAATGACTGTCTTGAATATCTCTAAGGTGCATTAGGGAAACAAGAAGTGCAATGTGGCCCATGGAATAATGATAATGGATAATGTAGTACAATCTGTTCATGGAAATAAAATATCTGAAAAATGAGAGTCTTTCCCTTTTAATTCTAACTGCTGGATAATATTTTTCAAGACCAATTTCAGTGGCATAATTAATAGCTTGAAATTTTAATAGGGGCTTGTGGTTAAAATACTACACTTGTGTTAAAGCGAAAGTTATATGGGCCATTATTCCTGTAAAAGTGATATGTACATGACCATTTGACAGATGTTTTAATAGATTATTCTGGGTCTCACATTAGAGACAAGTTTTGAAGGTAAAACTGAAGGCCTCTTCCTGCTTTTTTTTTTAAATTTCAGTGACTAATAAAATTGGGATTTAGTGTCTTGTGAGCTGTTCTTTACACAACTATGGAATCAGTTACGCATTTTTCCAACAACTATACTGGTCAAAAATTACATTGCTCCCAGCTATAAATCATCATATATGACTCTGGAATAAATTATCTGCACTCCATAACCTAGCTCAGGGAATGTCAGATGAGTTAATACAGCCCTTCCTTGTCAGGATCTCATGAGCAATAATCTTGGCAGATGCTTGGAGATGGATGGCTGGCTTCAATCCATAAAGTGCCACAGCCAAAACCTGATGTCTGCATTTAGATAAAAGGCTGTGCTGAGGCAATTCTCAAAGTGTTTAACTTTCTTTTCCTTTTGAAAAGGAGGGTCACTGCTATCCAGAAATAGATGACTTTTCAAATTGTCAGAAGTCACATTTAGATGCCTTTTTGAACTACATTCCAGATATGGCAAACTAGGACTGCATCTCCTTGTGGGACTTCCCTATCTGTGTCCTCCTGATAGTACATTTTTTTCCACTCCCCTCCAGGTTTGCAAGAAAATGTGTGGCTTTACTGCACTAATGGAAAAGTTATTTGAATTTTGAAAATTTGTTTTAATTTGTGCTTTTTCCAAAAGAGCTACACTGACACAAGTCAGTATTTATTTCACTCAGTTATGCCTGCTCCCTTTTTGGGAATGCAAATTGCAAGAGTTGATTTTTTTCCTCTGTTTCCCTGAGACCTGGTGATATCTGAGTAAGATTTCTCAGGATGTTGGATCAACAGGCAACAACTTCACTGCCTGCAGGAACAGACAACAGAATCAACCAAGCTGAAACCAAGGGGTTCCTGCTTGTTCTGCGAAGATAACATTAATGAGCTTCTCTCTACCACGGAATCTTTCATGTGAGGCAGAATCCCAGCAAGAGCCTTCTTAGTGCAGCCTGGCTGTAGTGTCCCCAACCTGATCTGGTGCTCAGGAAGGACAACTGAGCCCCAAGTCACATAATTCAGATTCACTGCACAGTCTCCCTGAAGATCTGGGACACAGCACTGGGACCCAAAAATCAGTAGTGCAAGACAGCAAATCGAAATTACTCACATAGTTTGCATGCAGCACAGTGAAGAACTCAGGATTGGTGATGAACTTCACAGCTGGAGACTGCAGCAACAAGGTGATTTTTTGAGAATTCACAGGAGAAAGGGAACCTTCCCTTCTAATCTCTGGACAAAAGAAAAAAAAAAAAAGCCACAGAATCTTATTATTGTAGTGGCAGGCACAGGCACTACCTATTATTTAACCTTTCAGAAACAGCTGTACAAATGATGATATAAAAGACCCACCACCTGCCCAATGCACCTACCTTGGCATTCCCAAGAAAAGCCTGCTGGCAAACTGATGGATGTTCTTCTGGTTAGTGATGCAGTGTTTACCACAGCAGTGCAGGAGCTGAACTGCATATGCATGTAAAGTATGAAACTCTGGGTCAAGTCTGCTGCTGTCCCTAAATATAATGTGACCACAGTGGTTTTCAGCAGCTGATGGTTTGCTTCAGTCACCCAGGTCCATTCTGGTTTCCTCCGCAGCTGATTTTAGAGAAATCTGATCTCCCAGTCTAGCATTACCCTTTAATTGCATTGTTTTTGACAAGTCCAAGGTTTGGGGGACTTGTATGGTAAATAAAAAAAAAAACAAATACACACAATTGCATTATTTTTAATCTGTATCAATTAATGAAGCACAGGGGAAGAACTGAGCATTGAGAATGTAACTCTGCAGAGGTAGATACTCCTGATGTTCTTTAGCTACCAGAAAAATTCTTCCTACTATTGAATTATGGCTTTGGTAATCTGGCATTTTCAAATAAATCCACATTTTATTTGCAGTCCAGGAAAATTAGATGCAGATGTCATCAACAGAATAAATACAATTTCACCTTTTTTTTTTTTTTTTTAATCGGTTATAACTTCTTTTTTTTTCCTGCTGCACACATTATTTCATCCATATAAAACTTCAGACTGGATCAATTTCTGGAGTTAAATTGATTTATACTGGCTTAGAACCTGGATAAATGTGCCTTAATTGTATTCCTTCTGACATTTTTCATTTAAATGAAATGACAAATAACAAATGTATAATAGTGCAGCTTTTTTTTCCCCTAATGTGTTTATACCATGATTGATCTCCTAATTCTTGGAATTTTATACAATACTGATGTTTTCTTCTAAAAGTAAAGCAATTATGTATAGAAAAACCATTTCCTAATAACTTAAGGTAGCATTTATCACACTCATTAGCTCTTCAGGCTTAAAACAAAAGACCGCAGGTTAAATAATAAACTGAACTTAATACTTAGTGGTGGCAACTCCTATAAAATTACTATTTTATTGTCTATGATACTAAATGATTATACATATTATAAGTAATGGAAACATTACTTATAAATTCTAATAATACGCGTACCTCATTTCCACTACTCTAACACAGAGAACTGGGATCTCCTTGTAAGATCCACTGTAGGTAGAAGTCTCCCTCTAATTGCAATACAAAAGATGGCAAGGGAACTTTGAGCATCAAATGTTAAACATCCTTGGCCAAAGTTTATTTTCAAGCTAAAAGCACCTAATGAATCAAAACAAACAAAATTGAATATTTTTCTAAACTTGTTAAAAAAGTTTATTATTTCTCTATGTAATTTTTCCTATTCAACATGGAAAAATAAGAAAATTCAAGCAGATACTGTGCTGGTTCTTTCGCATTACCAATCCATTTACAGTGGGACAGCAAAAGGATAGCAAGAAGTTGGATTAACTCGTGGCAGACAATACAGAACACAAAGCTAGGTGGAGGTAAGAGTGATCCAAATAAAGAGAACTGGTCAATCATTTTGCTAGTGCAAACAAAGCAGGGAGTTATTTTTGCATGGCCTCAAGTTGCATAGTGGGCACTAGACTGATTGCCGATACTTCTTACTTGAAACAAACACTTAAGACTATGGTTTTCCAAACATTTTGAGAAAACATTTTTGGTAGGAGTACGACTACCACCAAAAAGAGTAGAAGAGACCCCTGCCATCCCATCCTGCCTTGGGTACACATTTTCCTTTTCTGCTTTGTAGTGATGCTCATTCTTGTGTCCTTATCTAACAAGCAAGATGAAAGATCCAGTCTGGCTATAAATGACAAGGACAAGAAGCCAGGTTATTTTTCAGGCAGTTTAGTTTTTCACTCTGGTATTGGGTCCTGTCACATAAATTAGTGGTGAGCAAAAAGACAGCTGTGTCTTCTCTGGTGACAACCCACTAAGGTCAGCTCACAGCTATCATTAAACCACACCTTTAAAAACCACAAGTATTTCATACACGATGCCAGGGCCACTGCAAGCACAATCACATGGGGAAATTGGGCAGTGCAGAAGCCAGGCCTAGAGAAAATAGACTGCAAATGCCCCAAGCTAAAAATCATGCCCCAAGCTAAAACATGGCCACAGAAATAAGACAGCACCATTTTTGCAACTTCCACGTGAATAGTACTCACTGTAGTTGCAAAATGCCTCTTTCATTTTAGTTTCAAATGGCCTTTTACTAAGGTAAAAATGCTTTGTCTGTCTTAGTAGTTGTTAAAGAACAACTGAAACTGTTGTATCCAGCTTTGTACTTGTAGCTTCACATCTAAAAACTGTACCTTCAGGTCTTTTTTTTTTTTTTTTGTTGTTTAATTAAGTTTTGCAACCTGGTATAATAGAATTCCAGTCTCCCCAGGAAATGCAGATTTCCCCAGAACTGAATGGCACTGAACATGCCACTCAGAAGCTTTGTTGCCCCATACCTGGGCTTGGCTGGGAAGGCTCTGCCTCAGAGTCACTTCCTCCTCCAGTTGGAACTCTCTCCACCCTGTTGTTTAACACAGCATCGTCTTCAGTCCTCTCTGTTGCGATGGTTCGCTGGATGTTTTGGTACCTAGATACATTCATAGAAAGGAACAACAAGATTTAGCTAACAGAGATGCTTTCTGTTACTTTCTGCTTTAACAATCAGCACTGTTTCTGAATGACTCCAGTATTTCTATATTCAGTGTACAACAGAGCAAGAGCACAGCTGACTCTTCTGTGGCTGGTGCAGCTGCTCACATTTGGGCCAACCAGTACTCTGTGAACCTGGCATTTTTCAGTAACTAACAAATAGCCACAGAGAGTGCCAAGTCAGGAATACTCAAATTTTAGACACATATTTAGGCTATGTGTTGCTACTTTGAGACTTCCCTTTAAAACATCTGGACACCTGGAACCTAAAACTAGAGGTGAATCATAGTTCCTCCTCTAATTTAGCCTTATGGAAGCACAACCAATGAAGTAAGGATCAACCCTGTGATGTGCTGAGTAACCTTCAGTCTCTCTTATTAAATTACTAGATGCAGATCCTGAACCCTGAAAAGGTAAAGGAGCTCAATCCTAAATACTTCACCTGATGAAGAACAAATAGCCTGGAATGTTTTGAATTCGCTTTACAGAAATCCAATTCTCCTTAACTTGTTTACTCATAGTGACAGATGAATCGGTGAACGTTTTCTTTTGTTCTACTGGCAAATTATGATTATGCCTTATGTGTATTATAAATGCATTTTATACAAAGAGAGAGAAAGAAAAGAAGAAGAATGCATAAGGAGAAAGAAAGAACTAGAAAGAGAAAGAAAAACAAAGGCAGAAAACAGACTCTCTTAATTATTTTAATTGGCTTTTATTCCGTCACAATATTTTAAATCCTTCTTTCTTCATGGCATTTCCATGTGTATTTGAAACAGGATGGCTTTACTGCCTGCTTTTAATCTGATCCAGCATTGTCTCATTTTTCTGACTTACTTTTCTCAGCTCAAGCTCTGACTTACAGATTTTACTTACTTTCTCTCTCTTTATTTGTTAATGCACACTTTATTCCAAATTAGAAGTTAGTCATGAGTAAGGTCCTCAAAGTGACACAGGATCAGTAAAGACAAGAGTTAGGGTCTGGCTTTTTGATGTCTCAAAAGACATCTCCAGTAGCTTACTGTAACCCAACCTTAGGTGTAAGAGCTGGAGATAACTAAGAAAAAATAATTAAAGTTTTAATAGATTTATAATAGACTTTCACACTGCTATTGTACCCCTCTAGTACTCAAAGTAATTTTAGGCTACATTTAGTGTATATTTTGATAGTTTAGGAAAACATTCATCTTTACAAGGAAATTCTGACAGCAGGTTTTGCAACAGCATGAATTTACTGCAGGTTTAAACCTTCTGTTTCAGACCTGCATTTTACAGCTTTATTCACTTGACTGCAGGCAACTGAATGAACTTTCCATTCCAGTACTGGAGGAGTTTTACAACACCCACATGCAATAGAAAGGAAAGGAAAAACCAACCACAAACCCCTCCAAGTTCATATAATCAAGGGATATAAGCACACATATAGAAAAACCCTGTACCTTCAATTTAATTAGATGGTAGAAAATCCCCACTGGCAAACCTCAAAGAGCAACACCAGCTGTATGACAACAAAAGGCTACGCATTTCTTTTGCGTCTCAATACTATAAAAATCATGTAATATAAATACCAAAATGCCAAAGTAATTGGAGAAAACATTGGAAGTGGAAAAGTTATGGGAATGCCTCTGGAACTTTCAGTCTCCCTTCAAAGCGATTTGTCAAAGAAATGGAGCTTAAGAAATACCATGCTGTGGCTGTCCTAACCATGATGGTTATAATTTCTTATGTTGATCATTATCTTTCAAACTAGTGCAAAGACAAGTCTAGACACACATATGCTGCAAAGTATCCTTTCAATAGAGCTTGAATAACAAGGGCTGTTATCTGCTTGGCCAACAAGAAGCAAGTCAGATAGTGCTGCAGAAAATGAGCAAGAGACTTTAAAATTAGAAGTATGGATGTCTCTTTGGTGTTTGCCCAACACCTGGATTCCAGTTTTGCATTCCTGTATACTCAAGTGGCTCGTATAGCTAAAGGGAAGCTTGAACCACAGAAGGAAAGCAGGACTAGGTTTAATCACAGCTATGGGGTTTTTTTCAAGCTGAATTTCCAAAGCTTTGTGGTTTTGGCTGGGCTGGAAATACCAAGCTTTCTTGTAATATTTTGGTCTTTCCATTCCCTTCCACAAATTAAACCAGGAAGCCAAAAAAAAGAGTAAATTTGTTTAAAAGAAAAGTCACTACAGTTTTTCAAACTGTGGAGTGATGTTGAGTCCAAATTTTTTTTGAGGTTAGAACAAAAGTTCAGGCTGCTGCTAATTCTGTCAGCAAGGTCTGTGTTTGGCATTGCCTCATCTCAAATGATTCTCAGGTGTGTTTGCTGAAAAACATTTCAAATCATTAAGTTTGAAACACAACAAAACAGTATTTCTGAAATGAGGGCTTAAAACAAAGTCCAACCCTCTGTGGGCCTGATTTTCTGAGTCTGGAGGATTTTAGCCTGCTAGTAGTGGCTGATTTCTTCCCAAGGGAAGATTCCTCAGGAGAATTGTTTCTCAAAACAATTTCTGCAAAATAACTGCTTCTTTTAGTGTAATGGCTAGCATTGCTGCCTTTCAAGCTGTCGACCTGGGTTCAATTCTCTTTCTAGTCCCATTAGTGAAACTAGAAAGACAGCCAAACACACAACCCTCCACAGTGTTGATAATAACTAACGAAAAGCAGCTTTCCTGACATTCCTGAAATGTGGAGACATGACATATCTGGAATTAGATTTAGGACTAGAATAACTTAGAAAAATATAACAGCCAGGTTAAAACTTCAGAAATTACTTGCCATTGGGCAAATGCTCAGGAGATTCAGTATTAATCCCTTTTATTAGAATCTTAGGAAATGTCCACAGGTAACAATAGAAGATCTTTGTATTCAACTTCTCAAATCAATTGAGCTCTTTGGCAGAGAGGAGAGAATCACCAGCTTTTTTCCTTAGACCCAAGAAGCCATGACATTTCATGTTTAACAAACTGCAAAGTCTCCAAAGGAACTTGCATAAGTAGAGATTTGCCACTGCTGGAAACTGTCCATATTTCTTCCTCTGTAACTGGATATATGAATACTAAAAATGGAGAGATTCAAAGAATATCAATCTTACTAACTCTCAATTCCCAACCCAAACCAGTGATAATCGAGAAACAGCCAAGACAGATAGCCTACATGAAAACACTGATTAATTTGAGGGAAGGAAGTCATAAAGACAATGCCTATCCTTCAATTTCTGCTGTATTAGCTAATTTAATGATTAACCTGTACTAACTAACAGAATGGTAAATCATTCTTGTAAGCATTTATTCCTTTCATGGCTGTTCTGCACTTCCATGAGTTCAACCTCAAAAAAAAGAGAAAAGTTCTCATGTATCTCCACAACAGCTTTCTGGTTTCTGTGGCAGATAACCTCCTTAAGTGGCAGCCAAATAGTCTGAGCTTTGACATGGTTAAAATCCTTCTTGAAGACCAATGCTAAATAGCAGAGAAGTCATGGAAATCCCTTGAAAGAATCCACATTAAACATTCACTTTCTTTAAGTTGTTTTTGGTTTTTTTTTCTGTTCGGGGTTTTTTTTTGTATAAACATGGCAGCTTGATGCTTTATGTGCAAACCTATAATGTAAACAAACACCAAGCAGGTTCTCTCATTTCTGCAAGACATAACAGATGTTATGAAATGCCACTCAAAATAATGAATTTTGGTAAAAAATAGGTAATTCTTTCAGAACGTGTTGATGATGTCAATTTATGTTGGCCCAGTTCTCCCAGACTGCCTCATTCAGGGCACAGCAGCTCCCAAACTATTCAAAGTACTCTGAAAAGAGCACTTTTAAACTCTGAATCCTTCGCTCAGCTGCAAATCTTTCTCTTAGCACAGAAGAAAAGGCAAAAAAACTTTTGTGGCATTTTACATGCTATAATTAAAATATAATTTCAGTCTTGCTTATCCTTTTCTAGAGATGGCATCATTATAGCAAGCAGGGAATTAAAAAATACCCAAACCTTCTTTTTAAGCAAAAATGGAAGATGTTTGACCTTTTTTTTTTTTTTTTCTTTCCTCTTAAATTCAGTCTAAAAAGCATGAGAAGAAAATGATAAACAAATCTATGTGTGGACTAGTCAAACAAAGCTAAAATATAAATTACATTAAGAGATATCTCAACCAGCTCAGAATGAATTGACAGATTTACTGAGCCCAATGCAACCCTAAGCAGATCTGTCTATCTATAGAAATGTGCACAGTCCTATTAGAGCAGGGCTCTGCCCTGGAAAAGGAGACAGACCTTTCAACATCTTGGGTAGAAGTGCCACATGGATATGGCAGCAATTCCAGTAGCAGTCAGATCCAAAAAGCTTTGCAGTACAGCACTAGGTGCCGACCCATCAATGAAACTAAAGTTAAGTAGCAAAAGTGACTCCACATTTTGGAAGAATACTCCCTTCCTTTCTAGTAGCTACTTCAGAAAAGTTTTTTAAAAGCCTCCTCTTGCTGTTAGAAACATTTTGCACCATCATTCACCCAACAGCATTTTTCTTGTGGGTGGATTTGAGCAGCAGACACCCACAGCAGGCACGTCAGCAGGCTGGAAGAGAGCTGCAGGAGGGTCAAGAACCTTAACAAGGTGGGAATCAATGCGGTGCACTGGAGAAGGAAAGAAGCCACTAGAGCAGTGTGGAAAAAAGGAGAGCACAAATGTCAAAGGAATTCAGGTGCAAATGCTCACCGGCGGTTAAGCTGCTCCATTTGCTGGATGGAGCCAGACCTGTGGATCCCGTCTGGCGTTGCTGCGGCTGTGGGCCGCTGCCACGTGGTGGTGCGGTTGACATGATCCACGTAGAACACTCTCCCGTGGCTGTCTATCCGAGCTTCCCAATCTAGGGTTGGAAAAAAAGGAAGGGGTGATGCTGTCAGTGTAATGCCTTCCAGAAAACCTGCGTGTGGGAGGTACATACAGACACACACACATAGACAGGGTATATACACGCACAAGATACCATATATATATGTATAGCTTACATGCAATACATATCATGTATATATTCAAAGTACACATTCAAGTGTGTATATATATTATTTGCTTGTCTATATATACATATATGCAGTATATGCATATACAGAAACATTTTGTATACAGCACACAGGTAGGCCATGAAATTCACTACCACAGCCCATGAAAAACTAGTGACACATAGGGGCTACATTTTTAAAAGGATGAGGTAATTTTTCAATTAGTGATATTTCTTGGCTGGATTCACTGCAGGTCGGAGTAGCCGCAAAGAACCAACCCTTACAAGATTACACCTGAGCTAATACGGCAAATCCAATGTTTTCTTTTTTTGTTATGTTTCAGACAAACATGTTTGATTTCTCTCCCTTTTGCAAAGTGGCTTCAAAGGACACCATACAGCAATTAAAGGCTTCACTGAAAACTGATCACAGACTCTGGACATACCTTAGAAATCTCTCTAAACAGAGTATTGCTCTCATGAATGTAAATTAGTTTGAAAGTTTGCAGAATAATATTGGGCCTTCCATCACTATTGTTTCCTGTTATTGTTTATGTTGTCACATCATTGAAAACTAAAAACTGTTTTGTATGTGATGGCTTGTGGAAAACAGTAATGTTGATTTAAAAAAAAGTGTTTGTAACAGAAGAAATTCAGAAGTGAGCTATCTAGCAAAGCCACATATCAAACTGGTTGGAATGCATGGAGAAGTGAAATAAATGAGGCTTGCTAGTTTCATATTCCCACATGACCATCAGCTGATGACATATCTATGCAAATACATGCACATACTTTCTACACGAGTTTAGATGCATAACTCCCTTGCATTCACACAAAAATCCACATATGATGATCACCTTTGAGGGCAAACACTTCCTCATATTCCCATATTCTTACTATGATACCATCTTCCCCGAGGAGTTCACTCTTCCTATGGTTTTCTATGATCAAATTCAGCATCATCTGAATTTCATACTTTATGTATTTCATTTCCTGTTCTCTAGGAGCAGGACAGAAGTTGCACCTCTTCCTACTATATCTGGAAACTTATCCTCCAGGATCACTTCCCATCCTTTGAATGCTGGCCCCGGCTAAATTCACTTCCCATATTTGATCCCAGACAAGCGTAGGCTGTCTGAAGTCCATGGCTAGCTGCCCCTGACAGCTGAATCCCATAGGTCTTAAAAGGTGGGTGCTGGGAGTCCTTGGAGAAGTCTTCTGCAAGACTCCAAGACAAGAGCCATAAGCACATGCATTGCTTCTTTCAAAGCTGACTACAAGTACCACAGTCCTTTAAAACACAAACCCCACAGTCACACACACCATGGGTACACATGCAGCATCTCTCACTGTGAAAATCACTACAATATTTAAGGAGAGGATTCTCTCTTCCTCCTCCAGGAAAAGTTTCCCAAGGATGTGGTAGCAGTTTCAAGAACAAGATCACAGCTTTGTGAAAACCATGTCTAAAACATAAGACAGTGAAAAAAGCACATCAAATACAACATATGCTCATTGAGGTTAAGCAGACTGACACATAATGTGGGTCAAAGGCCAGAGACTTGCTGAGCATATTGGCACTGGTGGCAGGTGTACCCCTGTGGGTGGGGAATGGCCCTTCTGGAGCTATGCATTACCTGCAGTATCCTCAAGATAATGACCTTGACCAGATCAAAGATAAGATGATCCAGCTCAACATCATGAATATCTTCATTTTCCTTGCTGTTTTCTGGCAAAGGACAAATCCTAGCCCTCACACCACACTGTTGTTGTACCTCGTAACAAGTTAAGAATGATACGGATCAATGGAGAATTAGAAGCTTGCAGGCAGTGCTGTTGAACCACATTCTAGACACCTACAGAAGACACCAGTTGGTCGTATCGCTCTAAAGCCTGCTGATGGACACTTAGCAGGAATAAATATATCCAGTTACACAGCCAAACAAGTTTTATAATGCATCCCTGTGCACTACCAGCTCTACCGGCTATTTTCCACTGTCTAATTAAATACAGTAGTTCCTACATAGTTCCTACGCTTCTAAGCATGATATTTGTAAACTCAAGAGTAAGAAAGTTTGTCCAGAACTTGGAGATCACAGTGAAAACAACAGGTCAGAGTGGATTATGACTTCAGGAAGGCTGTCTCTGTTGGATATGTCAGACATACAGCAGAGCAGTATGTACAAACACAAACTACATCTGTCAGTGAGCGTTGCTTTATTCACTGATTTACGGGTATGTCTGCCTGAAACCATGGGCTGACAACTGGTCTATATTCTAAAATATTAGAAACTGTATGTCTCATGCTCCTTGCAATAGCATTTCTAGTCAGTTGAGTAACTCTTCTTTTGGTCACCTGGGAAGGCTGTCAGAGGGCGGCAAGTACAACTTTAGTTGTACACAGGTAGCAGGTGTATTTCCTACCTTCCCATAAGATAGCCTGTAAGTCACTGAAGCTGCTTGAATACGACACCAGATTTATGGACAGATGGATGGATAGATACCTGCACAGTGAGACAAACAGACTGATAGGTGAAGAGACAGGCAGAACTCTGCTTCCAAGCTGTACTCAAGTCCCTTCATGCTACTTGAGGGGCAAAGATGATCTAGGAAGCAGCCAAATTTCCTCAGGGTCTTTTTTTAAGTTTTCCAGGTAAAATAAGATTGTGACTACTACAAAGACTAATCTCTATCTAAGCTTCACAGTAAGTGCATGCTAGAGCATGGGCTAGGGATATGACATTACTGGTTCTGCTCTCCAGTGATCACTCTCCATCAGACAAGTCATATTTCACAGCAGTCTCTGAAACTGCTCTGATTTATATGAGAAGATGCAACTTGATCTGGCAGGACCATCAAGGCAAAGAAAATACATTGTCTTTTCCTCTTCAAGCTCAGCCACACCTTCAGCAAAAAGCAGCTCTGAACTGGGCACATGTGTTTTTCTTGGTTTCAGTTCTGGAGGGTTTCCACACACAGGCATAATAAGGGGTGACTGGCAATGCCATCATGAGGCCATACAAACACTGCAAATCTTCTGTTAATCTCGTATCAGACTTAGCATTCAGACTGGTCATTATGAAACTCCTACATAAATAATGAATCTATTCTACTTCATTTACCCAAGTAAAACTGTCTGAAATTAAATTTCCTCCCTGAACCAGCTATTCTGGGGTTATGATGAAATCATACTATTCAGAAAACTATTCAAAAGAGAAAGAGGACTGTCCAGAAGATTCTGCATGACCTAAATAAAATCAGTCAACCCTGCACTGGCAGATTATCTTCATGTCTACTTATAGATGGAAGCTAACACTGCACATGAGAAGTAAGCCAGCTTTGATCATATAATTTGGGTTTAAAATATAAAGTTTTTTCCTTTCACATGGTTGAAGAACAATTTATCTAGGATTAGAAGTTATTAAAGGCATTAAGATAGTGATACTGCCTAAGAAGAAAAATTTCTAGATTAAGGCTATATTTTCATTTTGAAATTACAGTAAAATTCCATGGAGAGTTTTTGGAAACCAGTTTCCTAAGTGAAATTATTCAATTCAACATTTTTTCCAACTCAAAATTAACTTAGTACATCTATTCCTATTAAGATCAATATATTTAAGCCCACAGTGTCAGCCTTTATTGTAAAAATGGTGTTATATGCTAATGCTGAAACAAAATCCTACAAAGGGATATCACTTCTGTACTTTACCATCACACATTGCATTTCATGTCCTTACACCCTGTTGTGAAAGCACTTGAGAAAACCAATGGTAGAAATACTTGCCTTTTGAGGATAACTATAAGAAAGAGGAAAAATGTATTAAATTGGTGATGAAGGAATATGGAATAGATTCTCTGTTTACCTGAGCTGGTGTTAGTGTGCTATCATTAAGTCATCTAATAGGGAATGTGCCCGGTCCACAAAGTATTGCCATAAGAGTGGGAGGAAGAGAAATATTTCCCTGTTACAGAGGTAACCATTCCCATTTCATCATTCACTAGCAAGCCCCACTGGGACTCTAATAAGACTTCATTGGTCTAAAGACATTTGAATCATTCATGCTACTGTGCGGCTGACACCAGCATCTGGGCTATTTTCAGCTCAGGGAATACTGACAGCATGCTTGGCAAATGATGAATTATTTGTCAAGGACACCATAGGCCAAATAAGTGTGTTCACATCTTGGGCTTTGAAGAAAAGAGAGCACTTTGTTTATCGTGTGCTCAGCTGAAAGGTGATCAGCCGCACGTTGCAGGCCATAGAGTGCGCTCTGCTGGGCACCAAGCTCCATTGCAAGAAACAGGGTAATCCTCCTGGAATCCATAAAGGAAAGGCTACAGAGACGAGTGAAAACAAATCCAGCAGTTGCTTTCATGGTAAAAAAAATCCCAGGTATTATCAGGCTGCTGCTATTCGATCATACTATTTAAAACTCTCTCGTTTTTATTCAATGCAAGTGTAGACTTCACTGCAGTCCATAATGAACATAAAATTCACTGGTTATCAAATCCAAGGACAGTATAACAAGACCACTGTACATGAGCTGCCTTTTCCCTACTTCTGCTGGTTTGATTCAGATTTGGACCTGTCTGTCCCAGGAGCATCCTCACTGTGAAAGGGCTGCTGCTGGACCTGCATGCAGACTTGACAGAACACAGGGACTGCCATCCTAAACCATCTTTGAAGTTGGTCACAGAAAACCTGGAGACAAACAGTACAGAAAAATCAAAGTACTTTGCTGATACACCACCCAGAAATCCTTATAGTCAGGCTTCCAGAACAACTGACAGATCACAATCATCCAAGTCTGAACACACTGACTGGAAAAAGGGAATAATATCTTCATTTCAGGGAAGAAGATGGACCAAGGCAGAGAGGAGGTTATGGAACTTGTCCAAAACAACATGACAACACTTGAAGTCAGGATCAAATAAGGGAAACAAAAGGGCATATTGCTTGGGTTCTGGAAAATGCATATACAGAACAGACGGGGTTCTTTTGAAAGACATACTGACCTCTACACTGTTTGAGTTAACAGGAAAAGCTGAAAAAATGCAATAAAATAAAAAAAAACAAACCAACTAAAGCTTACTTGGTGGAAGAGGCTCATCGATAGTTGGGTAGTGATGATGGTCAGGCCTCAGAGAAGGAAGCTGGCTGACTGGCTGAGAATTATGGAGTAAAGGACAATCACCTATGGACAAGATATTCAAGACATTTACAGTCATTCACTGTTTTTACAACGTGGTTCAAAAAATGTGCTACTGTAAAACAAGTGATTATTTAAAAAATAACCTGATGTACTAGCATCTCTGGGTATTCATATTTTCAGGCACTATTTTAATAGCAACTCATATGGCAAAGAAGTATTAAAATAATGCAGTCAAATCTCTCGAGTCAATGCTAAAGTGTTACGGGCCAGATTCTGGACTCACAGACACACAAGTGTAAGCGATAGAAGAATCAGGCTTGATCTCTGAGAAATACTATTCATGTACAACTAAAGTCAAGCTTCTGCAGCAATTGGCAGGAACATGCAAAATCCTGGTTCCAACTTTTAACTCAGTCTATCAGTGGAATACAAGGCTAAAAGGTGCCTCGGATCTTTCTCTCCTCTTCAAAAAGATTAATGGTTGCCTATGTAGGATTTTGCAGTCCCTGCAAAGCAGATGATCATCCCCTTCCATGGGTATTTTTCAAAATTCAAAGAGTCCATCTTGGGTTGAAGGAGGGAGAATGAGAGAAGAACCAGAAACAGATAGGAGACAGATGGGAGAAGAGGACGAGTGATAGTGAGATATAGCCAGGATCTGAGATAAGGAAGGAAGACCTGAGATAGAGAAGAGGGAAAGATGAAGAAGAAAAAGAAAAAGAAGAAGAAGAAGAAGGAGAAGAAGGAGAGTCACAGAGAATACAGTAGTATTCAACAGCAGAGTAAGTTTTGAAACACTAGCATTGTATATATGTCCATATATAGAATCACAGAATGGCTTGGGTTGGAACAGACCATAAAGATCAAATACTTCCAATTGCCCGGACATATTTAAATATTAAATAAATGAAACCTAAGCAAATGTCCAAACTCATGTTCTGCTAAGAGGAAGAAGTAACTTAAGATCAAGTGAATGTTTATAGAATCCTTTAAGAAACTAAGAAGTTCTAGTAGGGATGAAAAAGCATTTCTTATCTTAGACTTAACATGCTAAAACTTCACAGGTTCTAGAACAAAGATTCCTTCTTGGCTTGTCTTTAAAATCTTAGAAACTGGGACTATTTTTCTTACTAAGGGACATATTTTCATATTGTGTAGTAACAGTTTTTGACTATAACTTCCAGCTTGGCTTGTTAATACAGATACACTCTGAATTGCATAAAATTAATATTTACATGCATCAGAAAGATGCAGCTTATGGAATAAGATACATTAAACTGAACGGCTTTGGTGATGCTAAGCCAAATTCATTGTGTTCTAGCTGGTTTAGCTCTCTTTGACGTTAGAAACTTAACAGCCTGAGAACAAACATTTTGTAAATACCCCAAACATATACCAATCAAATGTAAAAAAAAATTACCAAAAAAATTTTAACTTTTTTCTTTAAAAAAAACAACAGCTAGAAGGCAGAAACCAATTTTATATAAAACTGTAAAAAACCTCACATGACTCAGAAATTAGAAAAATCACTTAGATAAAAATAATCCCTCTTCTAGGTGTGCTGATGATACTGTATGGCCTGTCAAATGCCTTCATTAAACCACTTGTATATAGGCGTATCTCACAGATGTATCTGCTGCATGTTTTGAACAGACAGCAGTTACGTAAGTTTATGACTCAGTGCTAAAAGTCCATCTCTCACAGCCTTAAAAATTGTGCTGTTACTACAGGTGTTGTAGCACCGACTACCAGATCACCCATCTATGTTTCTTTACTTACCTCACCACAATTGACTCTCCCCTAGTCAAGACAGTTAAGCCAAGCCAGCGGAAGCATGGTAGTGTCAGTCACCTGGAGTGGGTGGAGGTGACCACATCTATTGTATTTATAACAGCTGCCAAGTCATGAAGCAATGTGCACATTGACTGAGGCACCCCTGGTCACACTGAGGGAGTGCTAAGGGCTGGGCTGCCCTTCAGACGTGCTCAGCTAAACAAGGCAAAGCCACCATGGACACTACAGTGCCCTTTATGAAGGCTCACGTCTTGGTGCTGCACTGAATCCATATGCAGAAGACACCCTCTCCCACCACATTTCCTATCAAAAGCTCACACAGTTCAAAACCACCACCAAATCTGTACATATGGTCCCATACATACACAAGCTTGTGCCCCCTTAGCTATACTTGCGTGTAAATGCTGTTCACAAGCAAAGGCTCTCACCAGCAAGAAAGGAAGCTGTGTTTCTACGCCTGTGTACTTCTGAAAATTTAATTATTTGTGATAGATTCTGCTCTACAGACTCAATAATTTCCTAGTCCCAGCTGTCTAGAAAGTATATAGACAGGCTGGTGTGTAAAAACACCCTTGCACCTCTTTTTCTGCAGGAGTAGGGTCTGTGGCAAAGGAAGGTGTGAGTAAATAAATTTGGATTGGAGAAGGAAAACAGAGATGAATGCTTTACTTGGAGTTCCTCAGTGTTACCTGAATAGGTTATCCTTTTGCTGCTGTTTTAATTTGATGTCACTTATAGAGGGAGAAAAATGACTCAGAATTAGGGAATGCAAAAACCACCTCTTGAGCTTGCTGCACACTCCTGAGCTGCAGCTAGGTCTTTTACTTCTTCAGCTGGAAAAAAACTATACACTAGCTGAAGAAGAGAGGACTGATCAACTCCCCTGCTTCATGTAACTGCAGAGAGCATAAAAGGAGTTACCAAAGGGAGGGTCTTAAGGTAACTGTGAAGGAATTTGAAAAAATAGTACCTAAATTACAAGGACAAAAAAAATATTAAGTATATTCTATCTCTAGGGAAGGATAGGGAGATGAGAATTTTATTTAATACAGTTAAATATCCAAAGTATCTAAGTTGAGTTGCCCTATGATCTGTGACATCTGAGGTACATTTGTTTGACACTTGGAGAATTGGAAAAAACGGGGCTTGAAAACTGTGTTTATAAGAGCTTATGATTATGTATGGCTAAGAAACATTTACAGAAACTTGCTCAGATCTTTATGTGGTGCAAATCAGCATATCTGCCCTTTGACAAGCACAAGCTGGTCCTTTATCTAGTCTTCCATGACTACCAGAGACATGGCAGCACCAGCACATGACATCAGATATGTAATATGGAAAAATCCCAGGAAAAAAGGAATGAGTTGGTGGATGTGATAATGCTGATCTGCCACATAACTACAGAAGCTGATCTTGATTTTATAATGATGCATGTATATCTACAGTAATTCATATATATGGATCCCTACCTGATTTAGTTGGTTTTGCTGGGATTTTTAAGGACAGGCTCAATTATCCAACCCTCCCTGATATCTGGCCCAGCTCACAGCCCCCGACTTTGTAAGAAATAAACCGTGAGCTGTCTGAAACCTCAATTATCTGATGCCTTCTGTGACATCTAGATAATCAGGGTTGCCCAGCATATCAGTTCTCAGGATCTAACCTTCTCTTCTGCTGCTTGGACCTGCTACTGGGGTGTCTAGACCCTCTGTGGCTCTCTGTGGATTCCCACCATGAGCTACTAGTTCATCTGGCCACTGGGAGGAGCCATCCACTTGCTCCCTGTCCAGCTCAGGGCTCTGCACTGAATCTGGCACTGACTCAAAAGCACTGTTCTCCTCCTCATCATCATCCTGTGAGGAGAAGACCGTGCTCTCAGAAATCTTTGCACTGTCGACGGAGGAGAAGCGCGTATGGCTGGAGAAGCGATTGTTACTGTCGTAGCAGGAGGTGCTGTAGCACGAAGTGCTGTAGCAGGAGGTGCTGTAGCAGGAGGTGCTGTAGCAGGAGGGGCTGTAGCAAGAGGTGTCGCATGCCTCACATTCGTTGTCACCATTGGGCCTGGAGCTCGACTCGCTCTCACTTCCTGTCCTCAGGGGTTCCCCATCTAGCAGCCCATCATTCAAGTCAGAGAGCTGCTCATCCAAGGTCCCAGGAGGCACCGTGCTCTGGCTGAAGTTCTCTTCGGCTTCATTTTCCTGAGGAGGCTCTGCTGCCACAGTCTCACTCTCACTGACCACCTCCTTATCCAGCACCTCCTTGACAGTGGACTCCTCATCATTCTCCCTGCCATTACTACCATCTTGCTCTTCTTCCCCGTCGCTGCTCATCTGTGCTGAGGGCAGGCTGTGGAGCAGGTTGTGTATCCGTATGTAGTGTGTGCGAGGGGTCTCTGGCTCACCACAAGCTGAAGCTATGACTGTCTCAAGTTCAGACACAGGCAGGGAGCACGGCCTGTTTTTCCTCTTTGCTGTGGTCCTTAGCTGTAGCTTGTTGTCTTCCTCCTCCTGGGCTGAAGCCCCTTCTTCTTCTTCTTCCTGACTCTTCTCTAGGTCTTTGCCAGCATGCACATCTGCACTCACCTCATCAATATCTACTGTTTCTATGCTGGTCAAGACTCCACCATCTCCCTGAATACCAGAATTGACTTTGTTATTTTCCCTAACTTCAGGCTCAGGAGGAGACATGCAAGCCATCAGATCCAACTGCTCCATGAGGTCCGTAGCACTCAAAGAAGGCAGCACTTCTCCTGGGATGGATTCCAAGGGCTCAGGAATCGGCACCACATCAACCTCCCCATCTCCTGCTAGCTCTTCATTTAAGCTGTTCTGGTTGACTTCCCCAGGTGGTTTGACAGCCCCTGGGCTATCGACACTGTTCACACTGTATCCATTTAGCTGTTCTGGAGCTGCGCTTTCTGAGGTCACTGTGTTGATGCATGGAGGCTCACCGAGGCTTTCCTCTGTGGGGTTGTTCACAGGGCTTTCCAGGAGGTCAGCTGGCTCAGGATCTGCACTAATGGAGACCTCTTCATCATCTGTATGAGACAGGAAAAGGAATTACTCTTTTAACAAGAAGTGTTGACTGAACCAGAGGGTTGGCTGTGGAGGCACAAGCATCCACAGCAATCTGAGAAAATTAAAAGCATAAATTATAGTATGAAAAGAGTGGGCAACTGAACAACTATCAGGAAGTGCTGAGGTTTTTTTGCTAGGCAGTCTTTGTACAGTGGATTTAATCATGGGTTTACTTGTGGTGGTAATCTGCATGCAGCACCCTTCCTCCTTGCAGCATTACCTGAAGGTAACACCTTCTTGAAACTTCTCTTAGAGCCAAACCGGCATCAGAAGAAATATTATGGGAATATTATGGGAATCAGGGAACTCTTTCCTGAGATTTTGTGGGAACCCTAAAAAGCCCCTCAGGGAAACTTCCAGGCCTTGCCCTGGGAAGATTTTCCATAGAATTCCCTGACTAGGCTGAAAGAAGACTTCCTTTATGGTGCCTTGCAAAACTACTGCCTATGTACCCTGGATTGTTTCCCCCACTGGTCACTTAACCCTGCCCTCCCCAATAGTTCATCCCTCATACCCCTCTATAGGTTGCCTTGCCCTTTGTACCGCCCCTGTGCTCTCAGGTCTTGGTCCACTGCCCCCTTACTTAACCACAGAGCAGCACATGGTCTGGGTCTTCTGTCCTTGATTCCTTCGGCATGCTGAAATATACCTGCTGGAACATATCATACAGGAGACCCTTCCTGTCTTTCCTCCACTGAGGCACGTATGTGTGCATGGACTTGAAATGGCTGTCCTTGTGACCTGCTCTGAGTGGCTTCTGAAGGGGACGCTTCGAGAAGGTAGCAGCAGCATTCTACAATCCTGCCACAATGCTGCAAGATTTTAATGACATTCTTCTTGTCACACTGAAGCTGGCAAGACTCCACAACAGAGAATGTAAAAATACATGTTTGCCACCCCTGAAAGGCGAAAACTTCCCCGAAAATATCCCTTGACGTGATCCTCATCTGTTCCACCTCCTCTCAGATGTCAAACAAACGTGGGCTCTTTAATGCCATCCAAATAGTCAAGGTTTTCCAGCAAGTGAAAAGCAATGATTTCCAGCCACTAATACAGCTGCTGTTGGTTTGACAAACTGTAGCAGAGAGGGCAGAGACCCCCTGAGGCAAAGAGTCCCTGAGAAATACTGTCGAGACCGTGACATGAAAACCAAAGTTCAACCTTAGACCATCATGACAATCACTTCCAAATTACTACAAGAGAATATGAACCAAAACCAAACCAAAAGGGAGGGAAGAAGTGCAACATAGAATTATTTTTTCTTTTACTTTTTTCATTAAAAATAATTAAACTGAGAAATTTTCTAATCATCTTTGCTATTACATTCTCTGTTTTTACTTATGAAGTGCTGAAATGCAGATGACTCTACAAGTAACAGCCCATATAAGACTTCCACTAGGACAGGTGATAGAGAAGCAGATGAGACTTTAGCTTTCCGCTCTCTTCTCTCCAAGTGATGTGGTGGAGTATTTGAAACAGCCAAGAACAGGGGAATATGAGACACCAGTAGTTCAGTCCTAAGGGGAAAGAGGGAAGAAATTGTGACTCACAATGCATCTTGTGATGCAGGACTTTATGCACTTCCCTTTGCTCATGACTGTACCTAAAGTCCCAGAGCAGCCAGGAATTAATGCAGATTTCTGAAGAGAAGGAATGCAAAAAAAATAAAATAAAATTCTATAAATTTAGATGAATAATGGGTTAGGACTGAGAATTACCTGGATGGATGGAAGAAGTTATCTCAAATCGGAACTGCAGCTGGCCACTGACATGATCTGTAGGAAGTCTGCGACCCAGAGTGTAGCTTACAACCCTGTCCCTGAAACAAAACAAATACTGTCACAATAGACTATAACGTATCCTAGGCCTACTGTGCATAGATAAATCTGCTGTGTCCTACAAAAATACATAATAAAATACATAAAGACTATTCATCCCAGCCATGAGGGCATGTTGACTTGCATACAAGAGAACGAATGGCAGAGGAGAGGACAATGTCTTCAATTACAATGGAACAGTTGAGTAAGTGAGTAAGACAGGCTGCTGGGATACACAAGCACGTATGTATAAATATAGAGAGAATGGTGGGAATGAAACTTCTGCAGTATGGGTATGAAAATAGCGACATGGGAAGCAAACGACTCCCACTTCACTATTGTTACAAGACTGCTTCCCTGCAGATCTGACCATCTACCTTTTAGTAGAACCTCAAATTTCTGTATTTTCTTCCCTTCCATGTCCATAAAATACAGCTTTCCTGTTCTTGTTTACAAAACTCTGTGCAGGCCAATCCCCGCATACCACCTTCTCTCTCTAAACTGGCTGAGTGACTCTCTTCATCTCTTTCCACCCCTCTTACCTCTATGAAGCTGAAATATCAGGAGAACACCTTCCTGACAAGGTTGATCAATGACTCCATTCTGTCCTTGTGCAGGTCCCTCCCTTTGCCACACTTCATCCACCCCTCAGAACAGAATGAAACTACAGAAGAGATTAACTTCCCAGCTGCCCACAATGAGGCTGTATCAATCTTTGCAATGCATTTCTTAAGTGTAATGGGTTCACTAAATAGTAATACTTAAACATCTTTTGAAAGAAACATAGTTCACTAACAGTTGGGCCAAATATACTTGATAGCATAGTTTCACATGCATGAGAAACTCATATAAATGAGATGACCTCAAGATTTGTGTACGACCTCTCTGAATTTGTGTGCATACTTCTCACTGAGCTTGCCTAAGGTTTAAATGCCACTATGGTATTAAAACTGAGCCAGATCTACTGCAGGTTGGAGGCACTGCTCCTGGCAAAGTATATCCTTAGATATACAGTGTTTACAACAAGGAAGTAAAATAGGAAGTTATAATCAGAAGATGATGAGAAATCATATAAAAGCCAGTGATACCAGTTAGAGGGTTCTACCTTCCTCAAGCTGTTCTTACCCATCTGGTTTCTAAAAAGCTACTCTATCTTCTCTACTTGAGAAACAGGGGAGGTAGCTTAGTCCCTTCTGGTAGGTTCAGCTGTCAATATCACAGCCAGTTTCTGAACCAGCTGTTCAAAAACACCTCCAACAAGCTCATCCTCCCGCTGTTCTGCTGAATTGAGATCCAATTATCAGAAATGCCTTCTTGGAAACTGCATTGCGTACGCTTTCCTCAGAAGATGATTCTTTTTCTCCCTTGCTCTTATAGGCTTAGAGACAACTTTTTGGCTTTTTCTGATTACTATCCATCTTTCTTAAATTGGTTTGTTTTATTTTGGCAGCATACACTTTCTCAGGACTTTCATGCAATGGGGAAGCAGGGCAGCGCTTGTGAGCTCAAGGTTGTTCCTTGGCAGCAGGGTAGGGTCAGAAAGCATTAGTTACAACATGCCACATATATATATTATAGTATTTCCCCTTTCCAGAAATTAAAAAGAGAAGGAACAGATCTGGCATGTTTTTAGCCCATAGGTAATTCCCTGAAACATGAAAACAGCCTGCTGATAACATTAAAAGAATATTCAAATTGAAAATATTGCACTCTCCAAATTTGCAGCCATGATACACAGAAAAGGTCTTCTTTCCTAAATACTAGCTCTCACTTTTCAAAATGCCATGCATAGGGTTATAGAGGGAATTCAGTCTGGCCCACAGTCCTATAAATTCTAATTAAAACCAATACCATTTATCAGACAACTCTCAGTTTAATAACTTCCCCTCAACATCATTATATCGCAAAAATGATGTATCACCAGGGACTTCAGAACAGCAACACTCTTATTAAACAACGTAAGCTGCAAAATTTACCCTATGGCATGCCTTTCCAAGAGGCGCTGAACCGGCATAGAGAGTTTTCCCAGAAAACGTTTGATGATAGGTCGGCTCTTTGCAAACTTGTCTTTAACTTCTATTTCCAGGACATCCGTGGGCAGGGAGACAAAGCTGAATTGCTGAAATAAAAGAAGGGCACAGATCAATAAGC
The DNA here is from genome assembly GCA_013389925.1 of Aegithalos caudatus. Taxonomy (NCBI): domain Eukaryota; kingdom Metazoa; phylum Chordata; class Aves; order Passeriformes; family Aegithalidae; genus Aegithalos; species Aegithalos caudatus. Next base: position 175,886 of record WEIU01001193.1, read on the forward strand.
TGGTGGCTGGGCCACAGCAACACAGAGTACTACAGCTGTGAGGCACACCTCAGCACGGAGACATGAGGATCTAGTGAGGCGAAGGATACATGATCAGTCTTTTCAGATACACTTTTTAGATCGATTTTTTTTGAAATATCTCCTTTTCTGTTCATCTATGCCCCAGCTTAAAAAGTAAGAACTCTGAGAACACTATTTATCTGGATCTGTCTCCTAACCTGTTCACTCCACAGTTTCACAAAGAGTTCATAAAGAAGTCAAGCCACGGCCCAGGCTACTGTCACAAACAATATTGGGAAAAACAGGAACAGCACCATCTAAAACTGCTCCTGTCACCAAGTGCATTGAAATGTGTTGACTGCTGTTTCAGCTAGTGTAGTCATAAGAACATCTATTTGTAAGTAATGTTTCAGTAAGCTTTTAGAGACTGTGTGCATGCAAATCTGGGGTAGGAACAAGGAGGTTACAGGTTATTTTAAAGTTACAAGAAAAAGCATGGGAGCATTGGGGCATGTGGAGATGTCCAGATGTCCCAAAGCTCAATTTAAAAACAATAGTGAAGAGCAAATATATTAGGTAACTTGGCTCTGCTTTCTCCTAGATTGGCTAAATTCAGGCATGGAGCTGGTGACAAAGGTCTCAATAATTTTTCCAAACATCCGCTACTACTAGAATATCATCAATCAGAAAAGCACATTTGTGCTGTGGTGCACAATAGTAGGAAAACTGTCAAACCACGGTTCACCTGAGAGGTCAGTATTGATCTGGAAGACAACTTCTGTAGTAAGTGAATTCTGTAGTAAGTGAATGATTTTTCTAGCTTTTCCCTTGCCAAATCCAATCTTCACAACAGAATTATTCTCTGGGTTATCAAGGCCTGGAGTTAGAGCCCTAAATCATTTGCTCTATTGAATCATGGTCTAATTCAGAGATGCTTAGTTTAAACAGCTTCAAGTGAAACCAACATGAGTGCTATATTCTGTTAATCATATCCTGCAAAAAATGCAAATAATGAGAGAAGTACAATTCAAACAAAAGCTAAAGTGTTATTTTCTTCTTGTTTTCTTTTACATCTTTGCAACAGGCTACTAATTAAGATAAATGCATTAAACAGGAGAACCTGAATTCCCCATGTATATGGAAAGTTGCCTTAAAAAATAAGTTGCCTTACTATTACTGTTTCACCTGCTAAAAAGCTTGAGTAACTGCTAGTTCATGACACTTGAAAGCAGAAGAGGGGAGTTAACTTTAAAATTAATTATTGTAACATTGAGCAATTTGCCATTTAATGAATTCTCCATTTTTGTGCTGCTGACTTATAGATTGTAAAAGTCTCTGTGGGAGCATGCACACACACAGGTAAAGAGCGAACTGTCCACAAGTGAAAAGTAAAATGTAGGTTTAATGATCCAAATCTCCTGAGGTCAATATTATATTGTTTTGTGGAGCAAGTCTGAAGCAGATCAAAATCTGCATGGAAATTTATTTTCATAGTATCATGTGGAACCAAGTCTGACAGCTCCTTCCTTGCACAGGAAACATATTGACCTTTTCCAGAGTAATAATCAGCACCTGAGCAGAGAGTATGGACCGAAGGAGCAAGATGTATTGGAATCAGCCAAAAACGTCCCTTTTCCCTTAAACAGTTGTGCCTCAAGACATACAAACACCAGGATATTCCACAAAAAGTGTAAACTCCAATTGTGTTCAGATTTTATCACCTTCCAAACCATTGCATTTTGATATACCAAGACTGCCCTGGGAGCAGGCCCTGGTCCGTGATCACAGTTCCCAAATGTTTCCTCTAGGAGGATGTTCTCCTGCATAAAACCAGCAGCATTTTGGAAACACAATTAAGCCTTTAAGATCAGAAGTGTCCTGTGGCAAAGCTCAAAGGCTTTGCCACTTGGATGCAACTGCAGTTTGAGATCAAAAGTGAACTCACGGAAATGAGTTGGACACAGCTTGTAAAACAGTGATAATTTTACATAATTCAGTTTTCTGTTATCTAAGAAGTTGCTCCTGCTGTTGCTCTCATCTAGTTTAATTCTTATCAGGCAAGATTTTTCTAAGGCAATCTCTGACCGCAGGTGCCTCAGGCTCTTGCCATCCACACTGAAAATCCAAAAGGAATCCTTGTTTGTAGAACAAATGGGCCTCTAGCCCTGTGAAAAAATGGATCCCAGCGAAACACCTTGGTTTGAAAACTTGGAGACTTATATATGCATTTTCAAAAATAACCAATCACTTTTGAAAATGTGTTTCTTGTGACATTTAATGATTGGAATGTAATCTTTGGATGTGGAAGCAATTCACCATCAAATTCACCTTTCTCATCCTTCACCATCTTTTCTGACAAGTGCCAGACCCTGTACCTTAGCCACAAAATATTGATTGCACTTACAGTGTTCAAAGCCTTGGCCTTTACTATCCTGTTTGGCCTTTGCTATCCTGTCCATCTGGAAGAGAAAGGACTCTGTGTTTCATGGTCTTATCCAACATAACTAACATAAAGAAGTAAAATATTTCTCATGGAATAAATTAAATCCTTTCCTAGCCGAATATTTGTTAATTATCACACAATGGCCAGTTTGTGAAAATGAAAGTACAAGCTTCATATCTAAATTTAAATAATAACAAATCCAAAATCCCAAACAAACGAAAACAAAATAACCCCACCAAACCCCCAAGCCCCCTCAGACCCCAAACAAACAAACAAACCAATGAAACGAACAAAACCACACGGATCATAAATTCTGCAATACCCTTGGGCTCACAATCAGGGATGTTGTGATTAATAATTCATCTCAAGGAGGGTAAAAAAAGGAGGTTGCGAAATCACAAGAAAGATAAACTGTCTTCAGGAGGAGGAAAGTCTGATGAAGCTTCTAACACTACCCAGAAACTTCACCATTGATAACCAAAAGAGCTGCATTTTAAGAACATGGCTTCATGGAAGTGGTTTGTGACTCTGTCTGAGCCTTTCTTTTACTCAAATAAATCTCAAAGAACGTAATGGATTTAACACAGCTGCTAACTCATCTACCAGAATAGCTACAGTTTCAAGTCTAAAGCCCAAGAAAAAAACTTTGTTTAGTGGCTGATTATGTGTTCATTTGGTTAACAGCAGACAGCAGGACACCTGTTAAAAAGAATTCACAACAATTTACTTAAGTGATTACTAGAAGTTTTCACTTGATCCACAACCAAAATTCAAATAAAATGCATTATATAAAACGTAGGGAACAAAACTCTTGCAAGTAATGGGCAGTTATATATATGACAGCAGTCAGTGAATGAACAGGTATTGGGGGTTGGATTTGTTTCTTTTTTGCTTGTGGAATTTTTTCCTGATGGGTCGCAAGGGTACTAATTGCTGGGTGCTTAAGGGTGCTTACCAAGGCAGGGAAAGGACGGGGTGGGGGAGCAGTTGGCTCTCTTGCTCCTGGTATCAGATAGGACAGGCAGAAAGAACTCTGAGCTGCCTCCTCCAGCCCTGTCTCGCCGCCGCCGTTTTTCTTTGGCACTGCTCTTTTCTGGCTACGCTGTAGCCCCGCACTGCCCTGCCCTGCCTGGACATCTCCACCGTTCCTGCTACCACCAGCAGAGCTTCTGATCTCACCCACCAGCCTGGGATTCTTTTTCCACCGTTCCAGCTTGTTGCTCCAGCTTGTTGCTCTCGAGAGATCAGACTGCCCCGAGCTTTCTGAAAACAAAGCCCCTCGAGGTTTTGGTTTTTCTCCTCGTCGTGTTTTACTATTAATGATGTAGTTGTTGTTGTTTGCCTTGTTATATATATATTAGAAAAGAACTGCTATTCCTATCCCCATACCTCTGCCTGAAAGCCCATTTAATTTTCTAAATTATAATAATTTGGAGGGAGGGAATCTGAATTCTCAATTTCTTAGGGGGGGTCTCACCCTTTCCTAGAAGATACCTGTCTTTCAAAGAAGACAACAGATAACAAACAAGAAGTTAAATGTCTATTCTCTGATTAGTCCAAGACAGTAATTACCAGTGCAATGCACTGTTTATCACATCAGCTTGGTGCAAAACGACTCTTAGAACTTGAGGTGATACATGACACAGCACACTCCACAGAGGAGATGGCAGATTGCCTCAGCAGAATGAAATGCCTTTGGGAATAACCTGTTTCTCACTGAGGGCCTGGCCCTAGAAATAGCTTCTGATCCCATTTTGTCAATGTGGTATCTGATCCTTACCAGCTAGGGATGCAAGGGGTCTCCTTTATAGGAAAGATGAGGAGGTCCTCGACTGAAAGGATGAGGTAGTGAACCATACACTGCCCTTGCATCTGGAAGAATCCAAGATTGAAAACCCCCCTGAGTTAGAGGCTTTGGAAGAGAGTACAGACCTCCAGGGGAAAAAACCTTTTTATTTTGCTCTAGAAATTTATTAGGACTCTTAGAAGAAATGGTAGTCTGTCAGGTGTATTCCTAAAAAGAAGTTACAATCAGAAAGTCTGAACACCAGGAATGATTGACAATCCCTGGTACACTGGGGAAAAATAGCACTTGTTATCTGCAGAAAGGAGGCTTTGTGAAGGCTGATGTTTCCTAACCTCTGCAATGTCTTGGCCATGTCTGCATTAGGAAGATTCATGGTACAATGTGAGTGGAACTAGAGAGCAAAATAGCTGGTGCTGTGCACCTGACTACCATATCCAGACATGTTGCAAGGATTTCACCATGAAGTGACTCCAGGCTGGTGCCCTGGACTGAACTCCCATTTATTGTCTGAAAAGCACTTGATGCATTCCTTGAGCATCCAGAGCACATCTGTTAACTTCCCTTCTGCTGAGAATAATTGAGCTCATGCACTTCTGGATGGATAAGCAGTGTCTTTAGTGGGGAGACCAGGAGATTTGCTTTGAAATGGGTGTCTTGAATGGAACACAAATACTGTTATAGAAGGACCCAGAGAATTGTTAAGAATCATGATCAATAGAACAAGTTAGTATGTGTATTATTTTCCCAGGGTCTTCTTCAATTATTCCCTTTTTAGGGTGCAGTTGCATCTCTCTGGACTTATGATATCTAGGAGGAAACAGACTTTCTCTAGATGCAAAGTCATTACATCTCTCTACTTTCCTCACTTCTTCAGCCATTTGTCAATGCCTGTCCCACTTGTTACAGTGTCAAGAGATGCAATGGTTGTTTTGTTCCTACACATTTAATGCAAAGAGGGAGTAGGACAGGAGAGAAAGATCCTTTTAATTTCTTACTAAGAGAAGAGCTCCAGCATTATAGCACATCTTATTAGACACTGGAAAATCTGTACCATGCTGATCCTTTAAATGCCCCAGCCAATGGAAAAGCTTTAGCTGATATTATCCCAAGCATCAAAAATAAACAAGGTATAATTAATTATTTCCATAGAAATACAGAAATGGAAGGAGAGTAAAGAGCAAAAGTGGCATGACAGAGAAAATCACAACATATTAACATATTAAGTCTTCTTGGGTTAAGTGGTGTATCATCAATTTTGGCTCCGGACAGTAATAAGTCATTAGGATTCTCCTCTCATTTGCACAGATTTTACACAGCTGCCTCCTGCAGATTCACTCTCACAAGACACAAATCAGAATTAAAGCTACCTAGAAGCAGCTGAGACATTCATAATCTCAAACCATCTCAATGATCTAAATGTAAACTTGGTTTTACATTACTGCTGGCATCTTCAAGCACGATCTGCAAACACTGTAGTAAACACCACTGAAAGAGCTTCAGATAGTAACCTACTTTACAGTGCCTATTTGCTGCCAGGCTCAGCAATGGTGACACAGACACAGATGATTAACTTAATTAAAATGTGAACAGATCTTGAGGGGACCTAAATGCATGATGTATAAGCTAAAGAACAAAGGCCCATGCCAATGCTGACCTGGCAGAATGCATCTGTATCCATTTATAAGAGAACAGAACCACTTCCAGAGCAGACCTTGGAATAGTTTTCATACACAGCCAGCTACTGATGATGATTCATTTCCATGTTTCATTTTTACCAAAGTTGTTTGCATTCCTGAATACAGATGATCCCTGTGATTCAACAGCACTATCACAGAAGTTGTTGAAATGAACAGAGTATATCCATTAGCACCAATCAGACAAGTTATGAGCAAGTCAAATTCTTTAAAAACAGTCAGTATAATAATTGGTAGACAGTATAATAATTGGTAGACAGTATAATAAAGACAGGATAATAAAGGTAGATAAATTAATACACTGGTGACAGGAAGAATTAGGCTCTTGATTTGGAGTTGAATAAGTAATAGAATTAACAATAAAATTTATTTGTGATATCTATCATGTACAGGGATAATAAAAGCAGAAGTAAATCTTAAGAGGCTGTGAATTATATTTGATGGATGAAGATAAATTTATTCTTTCAGTTGAATATTTCATTTGTGGGTTTTCTTTCAAATATTCCAGTTAAACAATTACAGTCTTAATGCACACACCAGTCTCTGTCTGTATTATTCTGTTCTTCATTCAAAAACCGCTACATGTCACTACTTTCTCATACAACACTAGTTGCACCAACAGCTGGATAAGCTCATCAAGAATTCCAGTGTCTTAAGCTTTCTACAGTAATCCTTAGTGATAAGACAAAACACTGCAGTCAGTAGCGCCACAGGTGGGGACATGTCCTATGCCTACTATGAGAAACTGCTGGAACCACTGTCTGTGGGGGGTCAAATCCAATGCAGTTCTTTATTATTCTGGCATGGCACAATTGTTGCATTTTTTTCCCCTGCCATAAAAGGGATGCACATAAATGTGCACGTTGATGTTCTAAAGTCTGATTCAATCCTTTCTACTCAACTCCTTCAAAGTTGGATAGGGCCTTCAGCAAATGGGCTTTCTGGATTTCTCCCTCAGATCCATCTCAGAATTGTCTACAAATTTATTAGCACAGCAAAGACTGAAAATATTTGAAGACTCTCATCAGCACTAGTATACAAAGCTAGCAAGACTGACAGTTTTCTAGATGAAGAAGTTGCAAGTGAAATGCAGTTCTAGAAGACTAATATCCTAAAAAAAAATCTAGACAATTTTTCACACCATGACACATTCCTGAAGAAGCTAAAGTTGTCTTGGGCTTTCACACTTCAGTCATCAACAGATATTAAAATCTGTAGCTGTAAAGTTACAGACTATCTATGTAGTGAAATAATGTTTTACTCTTTACCTGGACATGTGTGCTGAAATGTTTTACAGGGAAGCTACCACCCGCAAGGATTCCCTCAGTTCTGATGACACCTTTGGATCCAAGATCTGGATTTCACTTCACCTATATATCGTTTTTATGCTTAGGTGTGAAGGCCTCCAAGTTTCTACAGCATATTCTTTTGTATTTGGCAATAGAAGGGAGAAAAGCTTATCCAGATTAAACAATAAGGAGTTCAGTCAGTGTGATATTTCTGTTGCTTTTATTCTGGTCTTCTGTTGAAATTATGGAATGATTCTGTGAGGCCATGGTAGGGCTGTCAGCATTCTACTCTTCTGAATATTAGATCAAAATCAGATCAAGCACTTTATTTTAAATTCATACTGTTGATTCAAATATATTAAAATATCCTCTTCAATGGTTTTACTCTGTTCTGGAAAGACTCGGCTTTGGTTGAGTATCCCCTGTTTTTGTATGACTCTAGGTTTGTGCTGCCTCAGGTAGCACCCATTTTATCAGCCAACATAAAGCCTCTAGAGAGACAGAGAGCTAAGGTAAACCCCTTATTGCCTGATCAGGCTACTTTGGCAAAGTGTTTTTTTAGTGCCCGAACTGCTGGGTAGTCTATCACGTACCCGTTCAGCATTCAGGATCACAGAATCAATGCCAAAGTCATAATTCTGCATTAAGAAAAGCAGCCACACACCAGCACTCAGATAGTCAGTTGCATCTTGGCATTCCTGCAGGCAGCATCTAAACTCAATGCTTCTATCACTGATGATGGCCTGCACTACAGAAGCTACCTCCTGCTGGCTTCCTTCTTCTGATATTGCATTGGTAATCTCAAGAGACAGCTCACGTGAGAAATTATTCAAGCGCAATATTTTTGAAAGGTTGTGACTTATCTGAGGTGCAGAGAGCATGAGTTACTCAGTTGAAAATACTGTAAATCTGTGATCAGATCTGATCTAAATACTGTAAATACTGTAAATCAGATCTGACATACTAACTGCTGTTTGTTAAGTGCTCTTGCTCTCTGCTTATTCACATCAATTAATTCACTAGCAAAATGTGGCTGTCCAGAGTGATAAGGAAGGCATTCCAAACATTTTTTTGTCTCAACTATAATTTAAATGTTTGTAAAAGCTGAGGCGAAGAAATAAAGAGTGAAACTGCATGAAGTTGAGATTGTTTTTAACCTAGTTGTGGGCTCCCATTTTAGGGCAATCTACTCCTCCAGAGCTGGATTATTTGAGCTGAAATTCAATGTGTTATTTAACAGATTTAACAGATGACACTTTCTACTACTTTAAATATGCTGAGTGGTTGCATCAGCCAATTTTTATAGTCATCTCATTGACCATTTGTCAGTGCTCTCTTTCCACTCAGCAGTAAATAAAACAAGAATTGAGGAAACAGTCTGCTCAAGCTGCCATAGTTAGGAAAGAGATACCATAAATATTTCTAAGGTGAAGTCCAGAGACTTGAAGTACTATATCTGCCAAACCATAGAATTTCCTCTCCAGTTGGAGGTATGTGAACTACTTTTTAAACCACTTTGTTTTGTTCCTGTGATCTATTACTTGTATGAACTGCGTATCACTTCACTAATTTTTGAAAAATTAAATCTTTTTAAATGAGCTGTTTCCGAACAATATGAGAGCACACACTCAATATGAAACAATATGGGAATAGTGTCATTATTTTTCTATCTATATTAGAAGATAAGCATCCACCCTTCTCAATTCTGCTTTCCATTTTGGGAAACGGGCACTTCCTTCTGAGATTTTCTTTGCATTTTACCTCTAATCAGCATGATAAGACTATTCACCCTTTGTGCTTTTCCAACTATCTGCGCTGGCAGGGCCATACCTGCCAAATCTGGGGCTGTAGAGTCAGCCTGTCCAGTGCCATGTGGTTTCCAGGCATTCACTTATTTAACATTACAGATGTTTCTGAAGACCATGTGAAAATATACAGAAACATGTTCAAAATGACATCTCTCTATCAGAACAAGTTACCATCTTGGCCTTTAACTTGTCTCAGTGACTAATTCTCAGTGTGAGGGCTCTTTCACCTCTACGGTGAGTGCTGCTGCAAGTGTCAAATTGTCACTCACTACTCTTCATCTGTAAGGAACTTTCCATTTCCTTATGTCTCCTTGTACAAACTACTGCAAATCAGAGCAATGGAAGAATAGCTTTAAGTCAGGATAACTTGTGCTGAACAGCATTTGAACAGCCTATGAAATTGAGATGATCATCAATATTACATGAGACAAATGAAAATTTGCCTGAGGTACCAGCATGCTCCCAGAGCATTTGCATAATGCAGGTAGTAACTGTACAAACAGAACAGCCTGGTAAGTATATGAGGAAGAATACCAGAACAAATTAATATAAGTAAATCAGTCATCTTTTATTCTTTGGACTTTTAGTGATGAAGCCCTACAAAACTAAATTGACTCTTTCTGAATTTGCTCAAGGGTAATCAAGAACACATAGAAAGATCCTAGTCTGCAGATATTTTGATAATTTCATTTCCCTATTCCAGATTTTTTCAAGTTTAGCATCCAATACAAATCAGATAGGTAATTTAATTGAAAAAAAAAAGAACATTTGCCTTCTATTCACATGGCGAGATAGAGAATCTAAGAAAATAATGACCCTTCTGAAATAATACATTGTCTGAAATTTGTTTTTGCCAAAACAACTTGAGACTGATACTCTTAATGAAATAGCTACAAATCCTCAGTATTTTGTCACTTCATATATTCACATCCATAAGTGAAAAGGGTGGACAGAAGAATGGCTACCACCATGATTCAGCAACAGCTTTCAGTCTTCCTTCTCCCCTTGTCCCATGAAGGGACAAAGTTGCAGAAAATCAGGCCTATGGTCTTCTGTGCAGCTTTTCAGTAACAAAACAAAGAGTTCAGACAGGCTGACTGTACAGACTGCAGCGCAAATGCATGCAGTTAAATATCCAAATATCAGCTGAGGAGAAGGCAGAAGGAGAACATGCTGAACCACGGCTTGCGTCTTTTACACTCTTTTGCCACTCACAAGCTAACAACAGAAAGGGAGAAGCAGCATGCTTGCACACCATCAAGAAAACCTGGGGGATGAACAGCAAGGCTGGAAGCCTTTAGCTTTCCCATGTCCATAATTAGGCCATTTCCTTGTTTCTCCTGTTCTCGCTGCCAAACTCCACTTGGAAAAGAAATGTCAGCCCACAAACTCAGCCATTTGGCATGACTTGAGGAGAAGACACCTGTGACATTTTATCAGGCCCACAATCGTATGTACTGAGCATCACACACAGAGAGCAAGTTTTCCCTTCATACCTGCTGCCTTCTAGTTCTGTCTTATGCACTTCACTGAAGGTCTCTGTGCCAGTTCTAGCTTGACCATGTCCGCAGCTGGACCTGGGACCTCTCAACCAGATACATCTGATGCTTGGCTCCACAGAGATGTTATGACTTGGTGGATGCCTCATAACAACATTCTCAATTCAGTCCTGCTAGAAAGCATTTTTCTCTGGCTAGTTTCAAGGTTGTTTCCCTAGTCATATAACCTCCCCCACCTGCCACATAACCTGATGTAGTATCTAGTTTCTCCAGGCAGGAGAATTCAATCCTATTTCTGCTGCCTTTTTACCCACTCATAGTTCCATATCTATAGAGTTCGACCTAATTACCCCTCAGCTACTTTACAGTTTGCATTTTAATTTGAATAAGTCTGTACTTATTTACTTTTTACTCTTTCCAGTGGAGATATTGTTGTGACAGAGCACACTAGTAAATCACACCCAGTATGTCAGGTTCCTTTAATTCCAAAGAGATTCCTTGTTCTTTGATGCCTATTGCCATTTTGCATGTAATTTAAAAACAGCAGGCAGCAATTGAACTCTCGGATCTCATTAATACATACAAGTCCTTCCAACAAAAAGAAGCAGACTAGAGGCTATTTCTTCAAGGTGATAGCCAAATGTGTCAAAGTTGCCTCTGATTTATATTGCAACTGATGCTTTTCAATCACATTGCTTCTCTTTATTTGCATGCTGTACTTGTTTTGCTTTATATAATGCCTCTGTGTAAGAATACTATGACAATCTAGCAGCAGCCTTCCATGCTATGCAAGTTTATTTTTCAATTCTGTTTTACTCCTCCCTTCAGTAATTAACAACTTCATAAATTACACCAATAAAGTACAACCTACACAGAAAATATACTGAAAGTTTTAATCTACCACCCATTTTTGTAGCTAATTAAGCCTTTTGTACTGAGACAAGTAGTCATGAAATACATCAAGCACAGTTAGGGTCAACAACTATTTAGCTAAAAACTCAATTAAAAAAAAAAATAAAAGAGGCATAGTACTAATGCCCATGTTTTAAAAAAAGCCTCAGCTTAACTCTCCAGCTACTTACCTCTCCTTGCCAGACTGGGTTAACGGTGTTACACATGATCTTAGATCTTTTCTCCTGTCCATGATGAGGAAGGGCTGGGAAGATGCTATGTTTTCCGGGCTGGATGGAAATCTTCAGATAAGGATCTGGATTGAAGAACATCCCTTTCTTCAGACCAAAAGCCTGGAAATCTGAAAGAAGGTAAGGAACCTGATTATTTTTCACATTCCAGGCATCTCTTTGGGATGCTAGGAACAGTATATAGGGAACTGGTAATGAATTCAAATAATATGGCAGGAATGTGAAAAAACTCACTATGTTTATTGTGAGGCAATGAATGCAAACCATAATGATCTTGTGATTTAGGATTTACAAATTATTACATAATGAAACTGCAAATTTACAGCCTGATTCAGCTTCTAAATCAATATTTATGCAACTTCAAGTGATACACTATTTTTTCTAATAAGCTGAGCCCTTGCTCAGCCTGACGGTAGCGGAAAGACTATTCGAAAAAAGAGATCCCATCATTTAATGTCAAAGTTATGGCATTTGGTACCCAATGGATGTCATTTTTCCTAGGTATCAATTTTACCACTGTACAGATCTTAGCTTTTATACCACTTACTTCTACATGAGAAGTAATTTTACAATTTATCCCACATTAAATAATTTTCTTCCCTGCATGGGTTAACTTCACCTTAGGAAAACTCTTGTCTATAATGTCCAAAATTTAAGCAGGGATTTACAGCTGCAGAACTCCCAGGGAGCATAATGTGTGTTGCAAACACAAAATATACCCAGGCACTTATTTGAAAATTTCACCATAACACTGAAGAAAGACAAAATGCCCATTTTGATCTGTCCCTCTGAAGCTGATGAAATGCAAGCAAATCTGCTAATGTATCATTAATTTGGCTCAACAGACAAAGACTGACCCCTCTGGTCTTCTCTTTTTTCAGATGCATTTCTAAGCTTTCTTTGGAACTTAGAAGTGTTTATTCCCATTAGCAACTTCAGTAGCTAATTTATTTTCCACCACTGTTTGCATGGAGATTCTCCTCTGTTTAAAGCTTTATTTCACACTGGGCTATAAGCACTGTACTCTATTCTGCCCATTTATTCTTGCTGTATTGGAGAGATAAAAAAGTATTAGACAAAATGGTTTCTAAAACTGTATAGATGCATACCTAAACATTCAATTTAAACACGTATTTTTTTCTTTTGGCAGTTTTTGAAAACTTAATTTTCACAGTCTTCTAATTCTCTTCTGATTAAAAACCCAATTATTCCAGCAGGTTGTGGGAGACCATGAAAAACCCTCAAGGCAGATATTTTGGATGACTCTGAAAATTACACACATTGCACGCCATCATCAGTTTGGTTTTTTTTTTTCAGAAAATAGCTACATTAAACCCAGTTGTGTGTTGGTTCCTTAACATTGTTATAGCAAACACAATAAAACGTGCAAGTTAAGAAGAATTGCTTTTCTTTCCATTGGTTTTATTCTATTCACCACACAATTCATGTTGCAGATATTCAAAAGCTGTTGGACAGATGGTCCTGAAACAGACTATTTTAAGAATCTCATTCTTGAGACATTCTCTAACAAGTAACCAAAAAAAAAAAACAACCCAAAACAAA
>WEIU01001193.1:189395-238177 GCA_013389925.1 Aegithalos caudatus
GAGGCTCTGAGCCTGGGGCCAGGGGCTTCCCCTGTGATCCCTGAATAAAATCTTTGCTCCCCAAGCCTCGAGAGAGTCCCCTCTTTCTAGCCATGGCCGTGACAGCGGAGGTAATGGAACTGCAGAACCAAGAACTCACACAAAGGTTCTGTTGGGGCGCAGCCAGGGCCGCTGGGAGGCCAAGCCAAGCAGGGCTGGCCACAGAGACAGAGCTGCGAACTGCAACAGTGTACTGCCAGAGTCCTAGCAATGTTACCACACAAAGAAAATTATCTGCTTCCAAAAGATAACACTGATTTTTTCCCCTTTTTTTGTTTTCTGAGTGCACAATCTCTGTATAACCAGCATGTATCTCATCTAATAGCCCTGCTGAAATCCTATATGGCAAACTCTTTTGCTTTGGAAGTTGTACCGTTAGAAATGCATTCAAGAAATAGAAACAAAGATTGCAAAAGGAGTATGAATGACAAGGGCCAGCAGTGTATTAGTTCAGGCTGCTAACATATGAGAGGAGAGAAAGACCTCTGGGATCTTATTTTCTTTCTCTTTGATACTTCCTCAAAAGAATCTGAAACTGAAATATTCATTCCTGTATATATTTCAGATTTTTTTTTTTTCCCTCAAAGAGGGACCCTGCTATCTTTGGGTACAACTGAGTAACAAAGTAGTTTTCTGGTAGAAAATACCTAGCACTCAATTATGTATACTTAATACATCATGCATCATAAAGGAAATATATTTAGAATGACCTATCAGCCTCTTTCCAGTTATGGGAATTAGAGCACAGCCATGAAGATGAATGGACTCCTAGCCTGAGTTAAGAGTCTCATTTTTGTAATCAGATGAGGGAAAAAAAAGTAATTTAGGTAAGCACGTGGCATGAAATTTTATTTGTGTAATTTTCTTGCTGAAATTGCTCAATACAACAATTTTTAAAAAATCAGTTAAAAACTTCAATTTTATTGTCCAAAGTATGAATAGGGCTAGCAGAAATAGCTTTCCCAAGGACAAATATCTCAATTATGTACCTCAATTTCTCATCACTGTGAAAAACAGAGCATCACAACTGACAAAGCTCTTATCTGGAGATTCACAGAATTTCATTTGAAGCAAAACCTATCTGTAGGTCCTGTAACTATCTCCTGTAAATTGCTGTTGTAACTCTTACCACTCCAGTAAAACTCCCCAACAGAAGAATCACAGGCATTCTGCCTTCCCAAATGCAAATATTTTTCTCTATCATCTCCAGAAAAAAAGATTCAGAAGATACTAAACTTTTAATTGAAGGTCTGAAGCAAACTGAATTTAAATCTTTGGTTGAATGAATGAATTCCAGAAGGCTGGGACATACCCTGCTGTACACTGTAATTTTAGAGTGCATTTCTTGGAGGCATATCAGGAAATGCTACAAAGATACCTCATCTATGGTTTGCAAAGGTGTATTTTCATCCAGTCTCTTTAAAAAAAAAGTTATTAATATACCATATGCCAGGTTCTCATTTAGTCATAAATCACACTTTAGTGTGAAAGGGGTTATATACATCTAACAGTTTAATAATGTCAGGCCATCTCTCATGACAGATGGCAGAAGAAAGAAATCCAGGTAAAGACAAAGTAATTACAGCCTTTCACTTGCCTAAGACTTGTACTACTTGTAAGTACATGCATCCTGTTTCAGCTAGCTCTCCTCATTGGAGAAAAATGCCTTGTACTAACTGTTGCCTGCTGCTGTCCCCAAGTGACTTATGAATTTGTTCCAACTTCAGAGCTTTCTTTCCACATATGCTGATCTCCAGGTGCCTGGATGAGACCTAGGGAAGATTTACACTGGGTCACTTGTATGCATGTACCCTCTGTCCCAAAGGTGCGATGTAGTGTGCTGTAGACTTCCCTGTCTGCTTTACAAAGGATCATTTAGCAAATCTGTTCACCGCGCAGCATCACAAACTTTGGGGCACTGGTGACTGGATAGTGATGGACACTATTTTTGTGGTGAACCAATGTATTCATTGGAGCCAGGTGGGGATGTCAATTCCAACAACACAGCTAGAAAACATCTGTTTTACAATGTTTCATTTTGCCTCAGTATAAGTCATTAGGCTTTCAAAAGCTCAGGGAAGAGTCACACTTAGTTATGCTCAGCAAGGAGATTCTCTGACAGTAATGATGAGCAAAACTACCAAAAAGATGTTATTTCAATTCCCTGCAGACATAGCAAGGTATTCAATCAGACCCATGCTCCATATAGGAGCATGACAGAAAAGGATGGAGAATCAGACAGAGAATCAGACTCTAGAGCAGTCTGTTTTCTAAATTAATTACATTTGGTTTGGTCATCAATATGTCAGGAGTAAGTTAAGGGAGCTGGAAGCTGTTCTCCCCTAAGGGATAAGAAGACTTTGCCAATAGAAATTTCCTAGAAATAACACACAAGGCTATTCTTGTGCAGTTTACAGACATGTCTCAAGAAGACAGTCCATCTAGTCTTTTGATGGTGCATATACTACTGAGTATTCTGCTGAAGACACCAGAGTCTACAACCCAACAGAAGGGTCAAAGACTAGTAAGTAGCAGAGCTACTAGTTTTGAGAAACTGATACTGGTATTCTAAAACAGATGGCAAATTCCTTTCAGCAAATGCCTAGTATTGAATGTCCTTTGTGTTCCCAAGCACCGTCCAAATGATGACAATTGATGTCTTGCAGGTATCTATACTGGCACTTATGCAGAGGTTATTGACCCTAAGAAATTCTAGGGTCAACCCACCAAATTCACATTTTCATATTTAGCATAGTAGCCTCATGATCCCAGGACCAGGAAAATGAGACACATTCCTTATGAGCCATCTAACCCCTTGAGAAAATGAAGACATCTTGAGTTATGCCAAACTTGCCCAGAACATACCTAAAACCACAACTAATGAAGTTAACAGGACACTGAAAAGACCCCAGTGTTACTGGAATGACCACAGTCAATGTAGATTATGATCTAGCCTGAGAAATACCAAAATGGAATTTATTCTATGATCAGTTCATTAATGGCAGAAAGTAAAAAATACTGTCATCTTACTGAGGTCCTGATAGTTCATGTATCAAAGCATAATAAACCATCTTCATAATCCATTACCACAAGAGAGTTGCTAAGTAGGATGTCAATGGACAACTCCATCATTTCCCTTCAGATTTCCTTTGTGAATTCCCAAAGAGTTATCAGCCCTGGTTCTGACACTGAAAAAACACACTTTAACAGGGGTGGTATCTGGACAGACTACCAATGAGGGAAGGCAACTGCCAGGGTGCTGATATGTCACTGTTTCTTTTGTAGACTTTGGAAAGAACAAGAAGAAACTATCTTAGAGGGCAGCAGTTCATCTACTGAGCTGAGCTACCTAAGAGATAGTCATGGCTTCAAAGAAAGGTACAACAAAACTCTGCTTGCTTAAGATTCAATGGGAAACACGTAGGTACTTCCCTCTCAGCCACGTGCTTTTAAAGCAATACTTTTAGTTATTGTCAGTGGAACAATATTTCAATAGTAAGAGCACACTAATACTGCATTCACTGAAATGCCAATTTGACTCATGAAGCAGTGTATGATACCAAACTTTATTTGGCAATTACCTCTTTGGAAAAAGGTGAGCATGGATTTGCAGAAGTATTGCATCGGGTATTAATTAGCTTTCAAGAAGCAAGTATTAAGGAGTTCTAGAAATCAAACAGTAATGTGCAATGATAGGAAGTCTTAAAATCCAACACAGCAAATTAATGCAGTGAAACTGAGAAAGATACTACTTAAAGTACAAGAGATGACTGACTTGATCAGCTACTGGATGAGATTCTGCAACTGATGACATGCAAGAGTTTAGATAAAGTGCTCCTTTTTGCTCTCAGCAATTACAGACATATAGATAGACTTCACTTTTCTTTTAAAATAAAATGCAGGGAAAAAAGAAAAGGCTAGTGTAATTGCACAAGAAGGTATTTTAAGGTCTGAGATTTAAAAAGAAGACTAAGTGGATCAGATAAACCAAAACATTTATGTCACAAGACTCCCAGGCAAAACGTTAAAGACAGTAAAAAAGATAAGAAAATATTTCTTCTAGCTGTAAATGCTTCAAAGAAAAATAAAAGGGTTTTTCATTTGTTTAAAAGAAGGGCAGTAAAGGTATTAGGAAGAAAATAGGTGTATTAATAAATGAAAAGGAGCAGTGGATTTAATTATTCTAAAATGTCTGAGAGACATTCTACCTTTTTAATCATCTTCATCAAAAAGGGAAAACACAGACAAAGTTTAAACCATTAATGTGAACAGCTTATAACAGCAAGGGAGTGTTTTTATCATGGCAAGTGATTAACCACTGGAGCAAAGTATTAACCCAGTATCCTCAGATCCAGATCCACACCTGTCTGTGAGATCTGTCTGAGCCAAACTCACACAAAGCTCACCACCATGGGGCAAGGTGTCCTGTATTAAATAGGAGAATGGAGTAGTTGAATACAAAGCCTTCTGAGGTCTTTCAAACTGCTAGTCTAGGCATGTGTCATAGGCACAATGTGTACTGGACTTGATAAAAAGCCACCTCACCTTGACAGAAGATCTGACAACTAAGAAAAAGGCATGCGATTATTAAAGTCAGTAACTAGAATTTTTAAAAAATTGTTGGAAAATAAAGTGCACTGTTCTGAACAAGTATTTCATGCTAACAACTACTGTCATAATGACCCTTAGCAGACCTTATACTATTTTCAGTTGTGATTTACGCTCTAACTTCTATAAACTGACAACTGTTATTACTTGAATACCTGGTCTGAAAACCTCACAAAAACAACCAAAAAGATTCTCAAAGAGGTGTGATGGAGATAAATGCCTGAACGTTTGTGAAATATTCAGATCTTTTGGTAATCTGCTCCCCAAGGACACTTATAAATAAAGTGTGCAAAAACATGAGATATGTGAAATATTAAAGCCTGAAAAAAATTTATTTGATGCAACATGGAGCTAGGAGGCATATTATGCAAACCTCATGATAACACTTTCTAAATATACCAGCTAACAAGGCTGGTTTTAAGGGCTTTCAGCAAATGCGTTACACTGCTGCTAAACTGTGAACCTGCAAGTGAAGTAGCTGATACATCTCAGGAAACTTAGCACATATTTTCCTTCTGTACTTCATGGAAGAGAGCTCTAATACTTTTTAGCCACCTTATTGGAACTGTGACATTCACTGGCAACTGTGGCATTTGGAAACTTGCACGTTTGAAAAGTAAATGCAAAGTGGACTGCAGAGTTTTCCTTAAAGGCTTTTTTCAGTCTAGCTAAATTAGGCTTAAAATATTTCTCTTAGTATTTTAAATAATGAAAGCTATAATAATACAGTCATCATAAAAATTATTAAGACGCTTAATCATGGGAAATTACCTTCTTTGAGATCAGTGTTGCCAGTGAACCTATTAATCTAAACCAGCCTTTCACAGGACGAACTTCCAGTCTTCTGGGAAGCAAACATGAAGTAAAGAACCCTCCTAGTGACATAGTGCAAACTCTCTGCTATTTCCATTCTCAAGAAGCTAGTCATATGCTTGTGCCTTGAAGCATCATTTTACACCTTTTTCATTGTTTGACATTTTTATTAAATTCAGAAATATTTTCACAAAAAAACCCCTCCAGTGAAACAGGTTGATTTTGTGCTACCAAATACTCAATAAACTACAGAAAGTATAAAGCACTTTGTCAACAGGTTTTTGAAAAAAATCCTGATTCAACACAGTTCATTTTAACATAGGGTCTCACTGGACTCTCTCAGTGATAGAGAAAGTAATACAAGTCAGCTGAAATGCACTCATGTTATTCAGCACTTCTGATTTGGCTTGCTTTGAGATTTTTCTCTCCCACTCTAATAACTTTTTCTTCTAAAAAATTTATATGGGAGAAGGCATAGATAGCTCTTCTTCCATTCTTTAGATTATAGACTGCTTAGGGCATGATTCCTCTGTGTTGGTGCAATGGGCTCCAGTCATACTAATGACACTCCAGTCACTGGTTTTTTTTCAGCTGCAGCTAAATCAACCATAATTTGGAAACCTAACTTTTAAGTAATGACTGTATTAACTAATGACTGAAGATGACAGTATACCAAAATATAGATATTGAAAAGGAAAACTCTATCTAATTGACAATAGAGAGGTAACTGCTGAGATAGCGGTGCAAATGGAAAAGAATCCCAGTTCCTTCTGATGCTTCTGGGAGGTCTGCCTTGATTTGCATTTTATTAGCTAGCATAATAGATATAGGAATAGCAATAATTTTGCTTTGAGAGAGACAACATTTTGCTGCTGTAGTGCCAAGAAGGTAATAAATAAATCCTTGTGATGTGTTAATCTGTTAATTTCAGAAAGACTGAAATAGAACTATTTTGATAACTTAGATTTTTGATAAAGTACTTGAAAAATTATTTTATCAAAGCCTTTCATATACCTGGCTGTGATGAGGTTAATGTGGATGCGATATATATGCAGATTAATTGCTTGTGAATCACTGGAATAAGAAATCCCAAATGTGTTATAAGGTATGGTCTTTATATACTTTAAATCAAGCTGTAAATTAGATACTATAGTTTATAAAAGGGCCCACTGACACTACATTATTTAGCAGTCTCACAAATCACTACTCTTGACACCTCTTGGCTTACTAGGGCAAAGAATCTGAGAGAACGAAAAACTAACTAGTTCTGGGCCACATTTTCTGTGTAAGATTATTTATGGATGTTTAAAAATAGCAAGTCTACTTTATTTCTGTTAAGCTAAACCCATGGTTTTATCAACTGATAGGTGGATGTCCAGTGTGCAATTTGGCAAAAGTAAGTGATGTGTTAAAAAAGCCCTGCCCAATGTACCATAAGCAACCTCTCAAGGACCACACTGGCTGCCTAATTTGGAAAAGCACTGACATGCATCCTTAATAGAGGGAAGCTTGAAAAAACTCATATGGCCAAAACCAATCATATAATGAGATGCTTGTCCAAGAGTAGTAGGACTTTACACTTAAAGGACTATGCCTGTAAAACTTTTGAACTAGGGTAACACATTTATTCTGTACTGCATGCTCAAAGAATTCCCAAGTCAAGTCAAGCAATGTTCTCTTTGTCTTCCAGGAGCTAAAAAAAGAGGAAACCAACCAGCAAGCATAAGGCTCCAAAATAAGAGTTATGCTCACAACTACTCTCTTCTGACAAACTGGTTTCTACAGATGTGACTTATGTGTTGTTCTTACCAAAGCCAGATCAAATGGTTCATAGCTGTTGCATGGAAACATATTAAGCCTTTAAAACCTGCAGTAACATGCCAAGTAATGAGGCTGAGCATTCTGCATGAAATGCAGGTAAGTGAGAGCAGTCCTCTGGCTCAAGAAGCCTGAGAGTCACTTTTGAGCAATACAGAGAAGCTTCTGCACCACAGAACATGCTTTCCAAGGAACAGAGTACTACCACAAATCGCATTTTGCTCTGTAAATAAAGCACACGCCTTTCATCTTACTTTCCCTGACCTACATATTTATTTGTAAACAGAAAAACCCAATACAGCCCAGAACTCTGCTTGAACAAGCTACATCAGCAATGCTCACTGAGGGAAAAGAGTGTGGCAATAATCATAGGTATTTATTCTCTGTCTCAGCATCACTTCTAGAACAACAAAGAACCCACACATAAATATATACATACATATACTTACTTGTGTACATGAAAGTTTCTAGTAACTTCAGTCCCTAATTTGTTGAGCCTAAAACTTTTGTATCAGCAGTGACTTACCTGACAATGAAAAACTTATCAGTCTCCGACTTCCTTGTCCCTGGACTGAGTCTTCATTGGTGATGCTTTTAAAAATCTGCTGGGAGATAAAGAATTATGAGAAAGAGTAGTGTCCAACAACTCTTGAACAGAGAATAGTAACTGTCTTTTTCACTGATTTTTAGTTAGTTTTACAACTAAGAATCAATTATATGAGCAGAGATCAAGACTATGTTTTTATCTAGGTAATCATTTAACCATTAATGACCTAAGTCATCCCTGCCTGGAAGCTTTCCCTTAAAAAAACAGAATGATGCAAAAATACTACTATAACTTGAATACAGCAGTTCTTCACTCAAAAAGGAGATAAAAGTAGTACATAAGGACAGGGATGTGGCTAACACCTCTTGAAACAACTTCTATCTTTATAATACCTTATTACTTGTATGGAAGTTCTTGTTCCAGAAAGTTTATTGCATACCTTTGAGAAAGACTTCTGAGAGATTACTAGTACCCTGCACAAAAAACCTACTGTGAATTATGCTAACAATATGCATTGAGGGTGAGCTGGAAAAAAAAATAAAAATCCACAGATTACTCTTTGTACTCCACAGTTGAGTTTTAAATGTCAGTCTCTGATTCAGCAAGTTTACTGGTGAGCTGTTGTTGTGCAAATTAGGCTCCAAGCTGCCTTCTGGCAGTGATCAGAACTGGGAAGCAAAAACACCCCTGGGCCAGTATCTGGGGCATTAGGAGAAAGCTACAACCAGTAGTTTTTGTGTGGAGTCCCTGAGCAGGGCAGAGGAGATGCCATCGGGTGTCAGACTCCAAGTTCAGCAGGGAGGTGGTGTTATGAGTACTGCTTCCCACTGACTTTGGAGTCAAACCAAGTGCTGCTTTGCCCCTGGGAAGCAGCAGCTCCATGTCACTCTTGCCATTCAGTTTTCAGCCAAAAAAGCAAAATAGCATTTATGCAGTGAAGTTCCAATTTCTGATGGGAAACAGTAACTGAAGTCCCACTCAGCTGTGAGTCACTGCTCGGTATATTAAATATTGTGTAGTCAAGCTTAACTTAGAAAACAAGCTGCTCTCTGCCCCCAGACAGGGCAAAACCTGAGCAAGTGGGTATTTAGCCCAGCTAGCAGGGATTAAACAACCACACATGGATGAGACCAAGATCAAAAATATATGGATTGAATTTAGATATCCTTATAAAATTATGGGTTCTGCTGGACCTGACTTTTAGTCATAATCATTTTGTTTCTTCCAGACTATCTAAATGGGATAAAAGGTACTGAGTAGGGCAGGACTACAAAGAAATTCCAGTAGAGACATCCCTATTGGATCACAGCTAATTAGTTGCAATGTACTATTGGCCTTCTCAGTAAAGTAGGTTTCAATATATTTATTGAATCCACACTGATTTCTGGATAGAGAACACATTTAAATCAGAATATATGTGACTCTGGGAATTTTACGACAAGAACACAGCAACCTTTACCAGCCAAAGTTGTGATCCCATTAAGAAACAATGACATTTCCTTGTCAACATGTATTTTTCATATTATGTCACTGCCTGATATTAATTACACATTATCCTTTAATGCTTACTTTTATGGTCTTTTCATGATTTTGTCCAGGATAGTAATGGGGTCAACCAATGTAGATATGTGCACATTTGCAAAACGTGCTTTTATCTAGTTCAACATTTTTCTGGGTTTTATTTAGACCTGCCACATATATCATACATCATGCCAGCATGAATAGATCAGCAGACTACACTTTGAACAAACCAGGGTGGATCTGATGGGGTCCTGCAAACCTGTTCAAAACTTAAGAATATTTGCTATTAAATGACCCTTCAGGGGCTGTATCTACATTAGTGAAACTATATTGAGACAGTTATAATAGTCTTGGCACAAATCCTGATAAAAAGCAAACCATCTTCAGCATGGTCAAACTTGCATTAGCAAAGCTTGCCATTATACAAGGGGACTAATAACACATCCAGTCCCATAAGTGAAAGGACAACAAAATAAATTTATTTGTTCCTGAAGGGCCCATCTATTCTGTGAAGCAGGTGCACCCCACAGTGCCCTGTCAAGTGCTCACCACTCAGCCATACAGTCAGGGGTACTAAAAGCCAGCCCTGCTGTGCAAATGAGTTCCATCCTCAGCTGCTGACCCCTGCATAACTCTTTGAGATGCAGCACTACATCAGCATGCCAGACATTTTGAGAATGCCTAGCAATTAACCTTAGCAAAATGAAACATTTGCTGAAAGCTTTTCCAATTTTCTTCCTGGCCAGGTGGATGAGAAAGGGAATGCACAGCAGAAAGGATGAAGGAGAGAAGCTTTTGTCCTTTGGTTTGAGATCTCTGATGCACCATTAAAGACTTCATACAACTGAGCCTTCTGTGCAGCTCTACCATAAGAAACCTATGCTCCTCATCCTCGTGGTCTGAAGGCACTGGTCTGCCACCCTCCTCACACATACATAGCACCTTCTCACCCATAGAGGTCCTCAGGCATGCCAGGGCATATGGAAGAGCTAGCTCAGGAGCAGGCAAACATCCTCTCTCAAAGAATAGGAGGGATAATAGGAAGGCCATGAAAGTGATTTTTCTTTAATATTGGCTTTTCAAGAAGTCAGAAGGAACAGCAAGGAAGTAAGGGAGACAAATCTCAACCAACATTAAGCCTGATTTTCTGAAAATAAGAAAAGCTATTTGCTGCAGTTTGGATTCACTGTTTTCTAATGCAATAACAGACTGTCCCCAGTAATGAGGACAAGACTGCACTTGATACAGAGCAGAGCGAGTGGTCACCAGAGCTCATCAGCAGCCATATCAAATTAGTTTCATAGTATCTTGAGGCCTGGGATAGGGATGTGCACAGGTCATACTGTTCCTGCTTGCCATTCATCATGAAGGAAATCCAGACTAGTTTTAGTGACTACAGTATAATTACATTGGGAGTTTTGTCACTGTAAATAAACCTTGAGTTTCGTTATCAGGAGGTAAAAACCCCTCTGTCTTCTCAACTGCCACTTAAAACACAGCTGACAGACAGACAACATTCATCTCATCACTTGACATCCTACAGGCTTGAAGTCCTTTACATGAAAAGGAAAAAATGTGATTTTCCCTCAATAACTTCTGTGCTTTTTCATGATCCTGAAGGGAGAGCTCAGTCTGAATTAGCTTGATATTTTTCATTTATAATGCCATTTTTGCCCACTGTGCAACCCAGCCTAACTATTTTACAGGTCCTGCTGATACAAAACAGAATTAATATGCTTTTACTACATACTTCTGCTATATCTAGACATGAAGATGGGACATGAGATGCAACTTCAAGCCTAACTGAATCTCTCTCCAAAACCCAAAGACTTCCTAAACTGGGTTCAAACCTCCTTTTGATTTCTTTGAATGTAATTGGAGACAGCATCATTGCCACTGATGTCAGCACTTACATTCAAACCGTCAGAGAAGCATCAGTACTTCATTTAAAATATTCTCCAGTAAACGCATACTGTAAAATCCTCTGGTGATTGAGTTTCCCAGCCTCTGAAGCAAGGTGAAAGATGACTACCAGCACCTGTGATGGCTAACTCTGAAATATGGGAAGGTGCTTGAGACCAGACTGAAGCCTGTTGGGACTTTCTGGCCTCAGGAAATGGTCTGGCTTTGTTAGTGCTTTTCATTTTTACAGTACAGAGAAAAAAGAATATCAAAGGAGAAGACTGAAAGCTAAAAATGATAGTCTTGTCCTGGAATCACTTTTCCTTGTGAGTAGTTCCTGCAAATGCTAGAAGGAAGTTATGACCCTGAATGAGAAAGGGGGCAGGTTTCACACTAGCAAAGGGTGCCCTTGAGACTTTCTCTTTAGCCATGGTATGTGTTATGAAAAAAAAAATCATCTTGCGAAATCCCAGAGTACTACAGTCCTTGTATCCTACAGTATCAGTTCTTGCTAAGACAAAATTCCAAGCGCATCACTAAAAATTTGTCTAAGCAGAAAGCCAGAGACTCTCACTACTAATTAAAAATATCTCCTAAAATACCCTTCCCTTCATTAGTCTACCTAAATATGTGCAAGAGTAACAATACTCTTGCTCCTGAAAATAAAGTGGCTTCCAGGGCACCCTTAGGGTGCCCCTATTCAGCCTCTCTGTTGCTCTAAGTTATGATGAGGCAAACACTTTTGGACACAGGTACGGTGTGAATACAGGTCTGGAGGAAACGAATTGTTGTAACTGTGTTTATTTAGTGCTGTACTGGAAAATCTGCTTTTGGACACCACAGTGACCAGTAATAGTGCAGCATGCTGGCAGAACCTCCTTTACAACATTAAATTCCTTTTAGCATGTTTGTCTATTGCGCAGCAAAACTTAATTATTTCTAAAGTCCTGCTGATATAATACATGCATCTACCACAGCTGGACATGCACAGCTGACAAATACAAGCACTTACTCCTTTTCCCACACACAGCACAGGAAAACATTCTTATGTCTTACTGTTCTGTAGCACTCTTCCTCTCCAGAAGGAAGAGGATTTCTGCTCTCCACCAGAAAGAAGAGGACTTTTTTGGCAACTGTGCTTGCATTAAGTGGTTCAACAAAGCTAAGTGAATTTTCTCTTCCCATAAGTAGAAGAAACACGTAGATTCAGTAATCTTACTCTTCACTGACAGCTAAAGCACTTCTGTATCAGTAGCTTCTGCTGCAAAAGCATGGCGACATTTACCTGATGTAAATTACCTCCCACAGCTCAGTATTTCTTCCATTTAAACAGAGGAAGTTACAGTGTTAGGAAGTGCTGCACTACCTGTTTGCTTTCACTGACTTTATATCATGGACATGACCTAATGCTCAATATAATCAAGTTCCCGTTTTACAGGATGCTAATTAAAACCTAGAATATTTTATACTGATAGCACAGATTGTAACTACAGTAATATCTAACACATTAGATAGTATTTGGGGCAATACTATCTATTCACAAGAGTTTTTCTTTTGAAAAGTAGATCAAAGGACATATCAAACTATTCTGAAGAGCTCATACTTCCAAGCAATACTATCCAGACCTTATAATCAAGATGGAAGTATACAATGAAAGAAGACTGGAAACCACCAAGCAGCAAACTTTCTGTTTGTACACACTGGCTCTGAGCATGAGAAGTAGTAGATTTAGAGCACTGCAAAAAGGGAAGGCTACAACCTGTGCTTGATTCAAATCAGAAGTGAAAAACAGCCTCAACTCAGCCCCAAACTGTGCATCAGCAAACAGAAGAGGTATTGCTACACGTGTCAGAGCTAAAGATGTGGTGTTGCAGTGCAAAAGACAAGCTGTCCAGTCACTGCCTGCACTATGCCTACTTCAAGCTCCAGTTCTCTGTTCTCTGCTTTTCAAGACCACTGAACTTGCCAGCAGATTTAAAGCAAAATAAGTAAGGTTAACAGCCTTGCTGATTTGAGTTTAAACCAGCTTGGAGCTATCGTGTTAATAGACAAGAGTGTACATGGCACAGGAGTCCGGAACAGTCCTTAAAAATTTATTCTCCCTTAACCTATTTCTGTTGGGTTTCACTGTTGCACTCCTGACTTTAGTGAATGCTTAACATTAGATGAACTCTTTGAAACAAGTGGAAAAAGGCTTATATTTTCTACAGCTCAGTAGTGAAACATTTTACCACAGTAAGAGACTATCAGATATCATCCTGAGTTCACACTTCATATTCTACCATCTTTGTTAGAGAGGGAATTCCTCAGTAGATCTGCAAATGGGTGAATATTCCCATTTCCTCCCAGGTGCTGAATTTAAAAATAAACTATGTTGTAAAAAAATTGACTAAGGAAACACAGACTAAGTGCCTCCTTTTCACACTGTCACTTGGCTTCTCCAGTGAAGAAGATGCTCTGGGATGCAAGGGGCAAATTCTGAAAGGAAGAAATGCAGATCTGAGCTCCCTGACTGCCACAAACAGAATGACATCTATAATCCCAGGCACCACTTTGAAAATCTACCCCTAATTAGTGGCAGTGCTTCAGCTGCAACCCCCACTCTGCTAACAGAATTATCCAGCTCTTGAATGCAATATATTCCACTTATCCTGTTAGCTTGTTAAGCCATTGTGCTGGCACGGTGGTATTTTTCTATCAGGTGCTTCTGAACAGCTGCCAGCTTTTCCGGCAGCAGCCTAACTCCTGGTGGGCGCTCAGCACAGCCCTGAAGGACTGTGACCACACACACACAGAGGCTTCCCCATGTGCAGCATTCCCCGGTGAGCAGCATTCCAGCCTAGTAATAAACCACCTTCTCAATGCCATTCCCTAATTAAGTGGAGAATCTCCTTTTTGTGGGCATATGACAGTTGCCCTTTCTCTGCAGAACACATCTCTTAACCCCACCCTGCAGCAGTATTTATTGATTACTTAATTTATTCCCAGGAGAAAGAAGTTTTCATTCCAAAAACTCTTGTCTTAGATAAGTCACAAGAAAGTGAGTAAACATTTTTTTCCCCATGGAAAATGTTATGAATTGTTTCACCAGATAGTACTTTATAAACTGTGGCAGCCAAACTAAAATACTGGAAAAAAACCTGCTGCTCAGTGAAGTGCATCAGTGACATCCTCTAGCCGGCAACTATCATCAGGCTTACAACAAAAGGACATCCAGTGAAAGTACATACCAAGTATATGGAGGTTTCCATGTTGTCATGAAGCTATTTCAAATTCCCCAACCAATCCTATATGTGTAGAATGCTCTTTCAGCATAACCAGAGTCTCAAATAAGGATGTTAGGAGCAAACACTTCAAATTAAAACCAAATCAAGGACTGAGGCAAGAAATCAGTACCTCCCACAGAGTTCAGTATCTTTTTCCTCCAAAAATTTATTAAATTCAGCTTTTTAATTGTTTCAACATCTCTGCCTAAAAAACTTCAGTTATCCTTTCGCAACAGAGGAAAAGTATGATTAGAGATTCTGATTTTCCTTCACTCTTTGAAACTTCATTTAAATAGTCTTAGATTTTCAGACACTGAAAGACAATCACACATGCAGGTGGTAGGCTTTGGGTCACTGTTTGTTAATTGAGGGCTGGACTACATCTAAGCAGCAGATATTTCACTTATACGTATCAAACTTCAGGGAGGATTATTTTCTGCAGCATATCCCATCAATTGCCCCCACACTGGCTCTGAGACTGCAGGTTATTTGGTGCCAATGACCCTGTGAGCCTTAAGAAGTCTCTCAGCAAGGTTAAAGTGGTCCAAAGCATGACAGTATTTTACAGAACCAATGCTCAAAACAAGCTCCATTTTAGTTAGCAGGGAAGATGGCTCCCTGTAGTTGCTAAATAGCTTTGTGCTTCCCAGTGTTACTACCATACATAAAAAGAAATTCAAAGACTAAGAAAATCTGATTTTACGATGAGATTTACACCAGCCAGCTGCCTAAAGCAGAACAAGTTGGCCCTGTAAATCTGACAGGCCCATTTGAGCACTCTGACAGGAAGAACTGCTTGTAAATATTATCCTCTCTGGAACACCTAAGCAATATCCTGCGAGCCACTGGAATAACTGGGAAGTTTGCCATTGACAGATGAAGAGGCCTATTGGACACTGATTGGATCATGTATTTTTACACAAAATTTGCCCCACAGACTTCAAATTCAAACTTTTAATTAAAACACTTTGTATGGAGAATTAAAAAATTGCTGCCAACAACTTTTCTCTCTGCCTGTGAAATGACCAGAGTCACCAAAACATGGAGCATATATAGCAGAAACACTGACACATCCATTATGTCTTTGGAAGGCGGGAAACTTCACTACAGCTTCTGAAACTCCTCACTCTTCTAACATGGTTTGGATGGGATGAGTGCACAGATGAGTAATGCTGACACATGATGGAGAGAACCATATCTTTAAGCTAAGCTGTGTTTGAAGAAGGGCTCAGAGCATTAGTCATGCTGTCAAAGCTCTGGACAAGGGAACTGAGTCAATGACCCTTTGCACCATAAAAGCAGCTAGGCAGTGAACAATGCCCATTCTTCTAAATGAATGCCTCAAATACCAGTTCAACTATGAATACCATTATTTCCAGAAGTGAGTTACAGACACTTTACTTCCAACCTTGGGTCCTACTTTGGGCAGAAATGAGGCAACTGTAGATTTATAGTCTGAATTTAAAAGCAGAGAAATATCTGTGCTACTTCAGATGTCCCTCGATCTTGCTGAATTCCTAATAAAACATTACACTACACAGATCATTTTTCAAGTTAGGACACTGCAGAAATGATAAAGCTGAGAAGAAAATCTGCTTTTATAGTATCAACAGTCAGTTAATGCAGCCTCATTCACACTCTGTTTCTTCTTTTAGCAGATCCATTAGACTCAGCAGAAACTGCTTATCTCACCTTAGCAAATCCATGGATTTGATTTCTTGTTTGTTTGCTTGTTTTGCTATTTGTCTGATTTTGTGGTTGTTTTATTTTAATCCTTTCTATTTAAAAATAGCCTTTATTTTCCAACTGGCTTCTGCTGTCTACAGCACTTGATGCTTTGTTTTTCTTAGGTTGCTGCTTTCTAGAACAGCAGGCTTTAAAAAGTCAACAGCCTTCTCCAGTGAAGTGGGTTTGTGGGAATACTGATTGTAATCACACTACCATAAAATAAACAATGTAGAAAGAGATCTCCTGAAGTTACTTGACCCTTCAGTCAAAACAGGTCCAACTTAAAACAGGCTACTCTGGGCCCTGTCCAGTTCAGCTTTGAGTATCTCTGAGGATGGAGATCCCACAAGCTCTCTGGACAGCCCATTCTATATTTGACTACTCTCTTGAGACAAAAGATATTCCTGAAGCCTAATGAGAATGTCTCTTGCTGCATCTTGTGTCCACAACCTGCTATCATTTCAATATGTGCTGTGAGTAGAGTCTGCCTCCTTCCTTACAATATCCCACCAGGTAGTTAAAAGAATCAGTAACATTCCACATAAGAATTCCCTTAGGACTGGATAAATAAATCCAGCTCTATCTCTGCCACTCCTTGTATGTAAAGTCAAATCTGAAGGATGAAGAAAACAGAGACCAGACTCATTCTAAAAATGAGTGTGGCTAAGCAAACCTGAGGTATAGGAAGGACTTCTGGGAAGAAGCAGCTTTTACAAAATATGATCTCTGGTAAGAGATGAATTCACTACAGCAATTTGGCAACCACCAAAAGCCTTGTGAAGGATTTGGCTTGGTGCATACTGGATGCAAGTCTTCTGAACATAAAGTCATTAAGTACAAAAGGAGGGGAAAGTAGTGTCAACTAAATGCAGGAGTGCTGTCATTTCAGGAAAATCATTAACTACAGCAGACCCGCAAGCTAAGCCTGACATGGCCATAGCTTACCTCCAGAGCAAGAGAGGAGATGTCTCACATGCCTGGGCACTCCTGCCAGCTCTGACCCCACTGTGAAGCTCACATAGTCATCAGCTACCTATCCAAGGGGCAGCCAAGTGGTCCTAAAGGCTAGTTGTGGTCAGCGCTCAGCATGCTTTTCAGACAGTCTAAACCTCTCCTAAATCTCGAACCTCTTCAAAACCTTGAAAGGAAAAAGCCAAAAATAGTGAAAGAAATTTACTAAAGAAGGAAAAACTGGAACCAGAAAAGAGGAAAAAAGTCAAGGGTCTATAGAACAAAAGTGGAAAACAAAGGAAGTGGAGGACACCATAAGGAAAGCAAGAAAATTATTTCTAAAATTCCAGATCTTTACATCCTAAAAAAATTCCCTTCTGCCCTTTCAGATAAATATCAAAACACCCAAGCCATACACCAGAAAAATCCCAATACCCCAAAAGTGATCACTACAACTTTGTTAGAACTCAAACCTCACAGCAGCAGCTTCCAAACTTGGCCATGACAAGGGTTAGTGAGATCCTTTGGGGAAAATAAGAGAAATAAACAGGCTGCTTTAAAAACCAGGGTTTCCGGACAACAGTGGCACTTCCAGACTTTTCTGGTACTACATTTTAAATATTCCCATGTAACTAACTCAGGTGTACAGTAACAGCCCTGGGTTGCCCTCAAACATTTCACTTATGGAATCACAGTCCTAGTATAGATACAGTCTGCCAGAAAAAAGTCACAAATGTGTTGGTATCTGAGATATAGTCCATTATGCATTTTGTGAACTGAAGTTTGTCAATTACCCAGGGTTAGTTAGGTATTATGAACGGTGCTGGTTGTCCTTTGCTAAGAATATCAACATGTGGTCTAATTAATGTTGTTTATACATAGGTTCACCACAAAGTGAACCACATAGGCCTAAGGGCAAAATCTGCCTCAGTGTAAATAAAAATCAGAGTTGTTGAGTTAAAAAGGGAAGCATGTAAGAACAATTTAGCTGCTTTCCATCAGTTTACAGATGTAAGAATTTAAGCCTCCTTCTAAAGTGGACATATTGAATGGGGAGGTGCTGCATGCTTTCAGTACAGATGGAAACACGCTTGCCTCAGAACTCAGCCAGGGAAAAAAGACCCAGATATTCAATGGAAAAGAAAAAGGTTTCTCAAGAGATTCAAGGATTAAAAATGAACAAAGGGCTCACAATTCTACTAAAGAAATATTCTTATGCACATCTGCTGATATATAACATACTGACCTACATCGATTTCTCCACTTATACAAAAGCCTGAGAACAAAAGAGGTCTGAGTAATAGTTATAGGAAAAAAAAAAGTTTATAAAAAGTGTGCGATATTATATAACTTTATCAACAAAACTATGTTAAGGGAACATGATTATCCTGTCAAGCTCCAAGAAATCAGGAAATACAAACCTGAAAGATAACTGCGAAGCACAAAGTCTGCCTCTTGATATATAAATTTTAATGCTTCTTTTTTCAGTTGTGTCCCATTCTAACTTTTTCCTAATGCAACATTATAACATATTTTTGGATCACCCAGGTTTTGTGTGAAGTACAGGCAATCCAAGATATACTCAACATACAGATAAAACAAAGGATAGCATGATCATGATATGGCTTGCATGCATGTACACATGGACATCCATGCACACTAAATAGGGCAGATACCTGCAGGTAGTGGTGCCTCTTGGGATGTTGAAAAACCTTCTGGCTTTCAGTCACCACTTGGTCCTCTATATCACCTACTTGGGGTATTTTTACTGAAACGACCTGCAAGTTATTGCAGGTTATCCACAAATGTTCAAAATGACCTACAAATCCACCAGTTATAAATTTGTGTGCAATTTCACCTCATAGAGTCATTTCCTCAGTCATGTCTGCTGATTTAAGGTTATCTGAGGTCATGAGTTATTTCAGAAGAGATCTTAAGTACTGGCTATTTTTATAAAGGATTATGCATTGCAAAACTACAATAATGTTCTTCTCTCTGCAGATCTTTCTCCTTGCTCCTCTTCTTTCCAGGACTAAGGAAATCAGACAAGAAAACAAAACAAAGATATTTCAAGAAAACTAAGTCATTTTTCTCTATTACTATGGCTGCTAGAAAGTTCTTGGTTACTGAAAATCCAATCAGGACTAAATTGCTGGCATCTATCAGCTGTAGAAGATATGAAACTTCACTGCAGAGCTACAAACAGGTTCAGTGCAGGCTACAGATGTGGCTTAAACAAATTCAATGACCTCCTTCTTTCCTTCTTCATGTCTGGCTGTTTGTCTGGCTGCTGCTCTGACGTAAAGAAATCCATGCAGTGCTTGAAAACAGGCATATTGGTACATAAGAGCTCCTGAAATTTGCTTAAAATTGATGAGTGAGAGACTGGGCACACAACTGCCCATCTTGGCTCAAGTTCATATCTTTGCTGCTGTTCAGATACTTATGATACAGATGTGTGGACACAAGAAGAGGTCTTGTACCTATCTCCCAGCTTTCCTCCCACTGTGCCAGCTTTCCTGTTGGCCACAGGGAACAGAGCATACTTTAGTTTAGGAATATGTGATTCCACTAAAATTTGCGATACATTTGTGGGTGGTTCAGAGACTTTATAATCTGTAAACCTACCCAAGAATTTATCAGCATTCTCAACTATGCACCAAAGCTTTTGATGTAAAATTGTATATGTAAAATTTTACTTTGCTTTTGCACAGGACATTCACAACTTACATGTTCAGCTTATTTCTCATCTGTGTGTCCTAAACATTTCCCTCCCGTCTGAAAACCTTCAGACTACAGATCTGATTGCAACACAGAGCACAGGCAGCTTGGTCAGTGCATCAGGAGACCTCAGACAGAAACCACAGTTATGCCCCCATGCTCTTTTCTGAAAGAAAAGAAAACGAACAAAAATCTAAACCAAAACAACCACCAAAACCAATTTAACTCAACTTTGCATGAGACTCTAAAAGCAGCTTGTCCACAGTGACATACCTTATAGCAGTAAGTAATTTAAAATAGTCACATGAAGAAACACAATGTAAATAACTTGCATCTAGCCTGTATTTGTGCAGTACTTCACCCTGGCTTTGAGAGAAGGACCAACTGAACAGCCAGAAAGATCTCTATTACTTCAGTGGATCTGGCTTCCAGGTTACTTTAAATCTACACCAATAGATTTAAAGCCCATAACCACACCTTTGTTATCATCTCTCCCTGCAGATTAGCCTCTCTTACCTTTTCACTTACCTTGCAGTGTGTTTGAGACACAGTAGTAAATATTGTTAAACAAAAGACCATCTTCAAGAAATAAGATGAGCCTCTGACATTGTAACATTGTTTTACAAACACCATAGATATTTTAAAAAATAAAACCCTAAGACGGTAATTCTGCTGTTTTACCATGTTTTCCTGATATCCTATTTTTCAATTGTTACAAAAGTTACCCTAAGAATTTTACGAAACAAGTTCCTTCACTGTCCCACCTCCATCTACTTATTTTGACTCATTCATTGCAAGCTCTTAAATAGCCATTTGGGATTTTATTCATTGCTTTGGATAAGCAGTGAGTTCATGTTTTCCCCTGTACATATTTTAAATTTATTCAACATCTTAAGAAGGTTTATCCACACAAACAGCTATCTCTCAGCTAATATTTGCATTCCTTCTTCAACATGAGTCATTTCTTCTTTGTTCTAAACTAATCAGCACAGCTTAGTATGCCAATTTCCCTGAACAGTCAGAAACCTGACCACTGTGCTTTTCAGAATAGCTAATACATACTATTTAGTCTTCTGCTTTGTCTCATCAGCTAACTGGAATTAATAGCAGATTAAAGTCTACAATAACAACTTCTGTTTGAGAATTCATAACCCTTTTGGAAAATATTAATTCTCAGCACATACCCAACAAGTAAAACATTGCCACCCACATCTGAGGTGGAATATAAAGATGACCAATGGCAGTGCTATAATAACAATGTGGAACAAGACGTTAAAAAAAGACAAAATTAGCTTGAAATTGCAAGTACTAAAGACTGGTCATCATTAAGAAATTTGAATCTGAACAATTAGAATTCATACATTAATCAGACAGTCTTGAAAAAGTGCCAGCATAATTTTAACAATAACCAAAACATGGGCTTTTTGTCTTGATGAACGCATAATGTCCTCTCAGAAACATGACTGGAAATTACTTTCTTGGTGTCCTGGTTTCAGCTAGGGTAGAGTTAACTTCTCAGTAGCTGTTAGAGGTGCTGTGTTTTGGATTTAGAATGAAAATGGCATTGATAACACACTGATATTTTGGCTTTTTGCTAAATTGTTTTTATCCCAAGTCAAGGACTTTTTCTTTTCCTTGTCTCATGCTGTTCCAGTGAGGATGTTCACAAAAGAAACAGGGAGAGAGCACATCTGGGACAGGTGACCTGAACTGTCTAAAGGGATATTCCAAGAGATTGCCATGGAACGTGAGGATGTTCACAAAAGAAACAGGGAGAGAGCACATCTGGGACAGGTGACCTGAACTGTCTAAAGGGATATTCCAAGAGATTACCATGGAACGTCATGCCCAGTATATAAACTGGGGGGACTTACCTAGTAGGAAAGTTGATCAGGGTTTGGGAAAGGGGGTCTGGCATCAGTCAGCAAAAGGTGAGCCATTCTATTGTGCAACCTGTTTTTCCCTTTACTATTATTATCATCATTTAACATTATTACTGTATTCTAATTTATTTTCAATTATTAAACTGTTCTTATCTCAACATGCAAGTTTGACTTCGATTCTCTTCCCCATTCCATTGGGGTGGATGGGGAGGGGGTGGCTTAAGTGAGTGACTGCATAGTGCTTTATCTCCAGCTGGGCTTAAACCAGACATTGGGTCATGGAGGCCAGTAGATACAACAATTGATGCATCTCATCCCAGCTGATTCAGATTTCTTAGCTAATTAACACCATTCCTGTTTCAAAGGTCTTCTACTCCAGAAGTAAAGCCTTTGATACTGCGTCCCACAGTATTCTCCTGGAGAAGCTGGTGGCCTACAGCTTGGACAGGTGCACTCTACACTGGGTTAAAAACTAGTTGGATGTCTGGGCCCAGAGAGTTGTGGTGAATGGAGCCACATCCAGTTACTGCCTGGTCACTAGCGGGGTTATTGGAGCATGTCCTGTTTCATATCTTTACTGACGATCTGGACAAGGGGACTGAGTGCCCCCTCAGTTTACAGATAACATTAAGTTAGGCAGGAGTGTTGATCTGCTGGAGGGTAGAAAGGCTCTGCAGTGGAATCTGGATAGGCTGGATTGATGGGCTGAGGCCAGTTGTAGGAGGTTCAACACAGCTAAGTGACAGGTGTTTCACTTGGGTCACAACAACCCCAGGCAGTGCCACAGGTTGAGGACACTGGAGCTGCAAAGCTGCCAGGGCAGAAAAGGACCTGGGGGTGCTGGTTGACAGCAGCTGAAATAATCTAGTGTGTGCCAAGGAAGCCAAACAGGCTAATGGCATCCTGGCCTGTATCAGGAATGGTGTGGCCAGCAGGACCAGGGTCGTGATTGTCCCTCTTTATTGGGCTTTGGTGAGGCTGCATCTCAAGTCCTTTGTTCAGTTCTGGGTCCCTCACTTAAAGTAAGATACTGATGTGCTGGAGGGAACCCAGAGAAGGGCAACAAAGCCGGTGAATGGTCTGGAGGTTAAGTCCTCTAGAAGTAGCTGCGGGAGGTGGGGTTGTTTAGCCTGGAGTAAAGGAGGCTCAGCGGTGGCCTTATTGTTCTCTACTACCTGCAAGGAAGTTGTGGCAAGTGGGGCATAGCCTCAAGATGCAGCAGGGTAGGTTCAGGTTGGACATCAGAAAGAATTTCTTCAAGGAAAGATATTGGAATTCCAATGCTTTCAAGCACCTGGTAGAGTCACCATCCCTGAAGGTGTTCAAGAAACTAGTGTACTTGGCAGTTAGTGCTATGGTCTAGTTGACAAGGTGATCAGTCAGAGGTTGGAGTCAAAGATCTAGAGGTCTTTTCCAACCTAAACAATCCTATGATTCTATTCTACGATTCTATACCTCAGTTGCAATTCTACACAAAATCATGAGGTTGTTATTCACGCTCAACATTTCTTCTCCACATATCTCTATATAAACACATAAACATCTTCAACTCATGAGTAGCAGAGATTATAAGAGCTTCCGAAAATGTTTGCTTATGCCTTCAACAGGAATTTAATTTTGTATTAAAAATTGTTCAAGAGAAGATGCAGATCAGAGTCACGTCACCTGACACACATGCATTTAAGTACCATAGAAGAACTTCAGTAAAAGGAAATATAGTAAAGCTGTAAGCAGTGCTAACTGATACAGAGAGAGGAGAGATCAACAGCTTCTTATCTCCATCTTTGCTAGTACTAGAACATGGGAGAAGACAATAAAATTGAACAAAGGTAAATGCAAAAACTGAAGAAAGCAAGCTGTTTTTTTTACTTGTAAGGCCTAATTAAAGGGAAGATTTTGACCCTGTGGGGGGGACTCAGAAAACTTACAACTGACAAGCTCAAAATTATTTCCCTGCTGCAATGACTTGCAGTCATCAAGCCTCCCACTTACAACAGGGACACAAACTTTTCCAACAGCTGCCTCTCTATGCAGGTCCAGTGCAGAGCAGGAAAGGACAGCTAGTGAAAATATTAAGGTAAGTCATGGTGTGGGATAAGCAGTCCTGGAAAGAAAATGGAACACAGGACATCAAATCCTGGTCTTTTCCTCTTTATGTCCCATCAGGCAGTACTGTAGACATACCAGATTTGACCTAGAGGATTTCATGCCCATGCACCACAGGATTCTTATAGCTTCCATGGTCTTGATTGTTGGACTAGCTGGATACTGGATTCACCCTGGAAACATTACTGTTCTTTTTGTTTCTGAATGAAAAGTGTATTTTTATTTTTAAATTAAGATTGTACCAAGTATAAATAGTGCTTTCTCTAAATAACAATCAAACACACACAAAAAATTGAATACAACACAATGTTGTCATGTCTTTTCAAATTCATTAGCAGGCCTCTGGTACACCCAATGAAATTTAAATCAATGTGTACAAAACTGGCAATAAACAAATCAAATTGGCAAATGCAGGGGAAAAGGGAAGAAAGAATCTATTTTGTATATCAACATCAAAGCAAATCTTTTTGCACCTTCTGAACTAAAACATACTGGAAATCTGTGTCATGTAGTCTAAACTACCCTTGCTAATTTATCTGGTGCTCACCCACAATCAGATTCATGTCCTATCACGGCAAGTAATCCCTAGAAGGGAGGAAGCAGGAAGTGTTTCATTCTGTCATTTAGCACTCTATCATATTCAGCTCTGAAGTACTCCCCAGGTCTAAATCCTTTCCTTCCCCTTCAGAAACTAAAATATCTGCTCTCAGACCCACTGTGTAATGTCAGGAACTGCATTGTTTTTTATTAATCTGACCAGATGCAGGAAAGAATATCTAAGAATGTAAAAGGCCAAAGCAAGGATGATTACACCAGTGCACTGTGCTGAACAGTTGCTGATCTCTCCATAATTTACTAAACCACAGAAGGGAGCAATATGATGTGCAGATATTACTATGGCTATTATGTGATTGTAACAAGAGACATTCCAAAAGCAAATGGCTGGGAAATACCAGACTCTTATTGAACCCATTAACAAATAAATGGCTTGTGTAATGGTCTTCTTGGTGTTGCTGAAATAAAATCACTCCAGTTCCCATCTGTCATATTTTTTATTTCTTCACTTCACCTCTCCGCTGTATTGCAAGTCTGCTAATTAAACCATTCTAAATCTATACTTAGAAGTTCATACAGTATCAGATGCCCAGTAAGGTTAAATTTGACCCAAGCGTTTTCTTCGAAACAACACATACAAGCAATTAGGGCAACAGGGAGAAGCCCAAAATTGATGCAACTGACCTGCATAGTAAAGACCAGGCTGTGGCCAGTGATACTTCGGGATGGCTCAGCAGCTCCATAATTAGTTCTGCTTAGGTAGAGTCCAAGAGAGGGCAAGAAATGGACAACAATTTAACAGAACTTGCAAATGGTAGCATTAATCCTGTTTTTTGTTCTGTCCTACTCTGCTTTAAATCTGCAGAACTGCACATATGGACTACCACAATAGCAAAAAAGTCTGACAGATGAACACTTACAGAATTATTTTACCCAGTAATTTAAAAGATGTCAGCTTTTTCTTATGTCACCTCCTTCCTGTTTAAATCCATTGCAGCTATGTCTACAGCAACACATAATGTGTGAAGCTACTATAAACTTAAGCATGCCTGCAGTGGTAAAAGAAGACTAAAAAGACAACAGTGTCAGGACCGCCACAATTTCCACTTCAGATCAATCCACTCTTCAGTGCACTGAACAGGACACCTGCCCCAGCCACCTTTCTTGTACAGGCACACAGCCTTTCCCTGTTTCAAGTGCCTGGTACTCTGCCAGGGATACATTTGATATAAAGGCCTAGTTCCTCCAGGCTCTCATATACTACCTGGCTTCACCACAGCATGCAAAAGGGCACTGGCTGTCAAGGCAACAATATGTGCAGAGTTGCACGCTTGACACAGCATTCAATGGTGATTGTTCCAAGGCAGCAGAGCCAGCCCTCCTGGTGGCAAGCACTGCATTCCAGAGAAGCGCAGCACTGATTCCTGCCGCTGCTGCTCTGCATCCCACACGCACCATGCAAGAGGATCTTCCCCTTCTCTCCTAGATATGCACTGCTTGAAGATCTATGTGAAATATGCAGGTGGATTTGGGCAGAAAAAACACTGAGAAGTATTTTGTTGCATAGTTTTTTCCAATCCATTCTGATTTTTGACGCCAAGGCTGATTTTAGATACTTGTGTTTGCAATTCCATTAAGATGATCAAATAACCTGTCTTTCATACGGATGAATCAGAAAATTATGAAGATTGCAAAATTAAATAACATTTAAATATGCAAACAGCTGTGTGCTGAAAAGCAGATACATTCCTCCTGGGGTGGAACAATAAAAACACACATACCTGCATATTGAGAGTTATGGGTTGCTGCTCAGTAAATCAGTGTTCACAAAGAAAATTGTACCTCCTCTGCTCAATTTTTGCTTATTAGATAATAAATTACAAGCACTTACCTCTGAAAAAGGGTGTAAATCTATGAATGAATGGTAACAGGAGTTTCAACCACAGCAAGCTGAAAAGTCGATAACAAGCTAGAGAAAAAAGCCACCAGGTGCATGGACCCGGATAATTTCTTACTTTAGCCACCGGCACATCTGAAATTTGTCATAATGAAAATGCAAGTGACCCTATTTGCTAGTTCTGTTCTTTTTTGAAAGATACTGACAATTCGAAGGAAAATAAACATTTCCAGTAAAGTCAGTGAAGTTCCAGCAAATGTTCCATGCCTTTACTAAAACAGAATTGTAAAAGAAAGTATTACTAAACTGTATTCAGAAGAAACTTTCATTACAAATGTGTTTTCTTAATATTTAAAGAAAATCTCAACCATCCTTATTTAAAATGAGAGTAGAGAAACTAAAAGGAAGAAAAAGGTTATAATTTATAGCAGAGTGACTATAGTTATGCTGCAGTTGAAGGACCAATTACATCCTGGTTACGCTTTCCAACTCCACTAATTCATATAAATGAAGTGCTCACTACATGACAGGGTAATTGCAGTGTAAATACAATAGACTTTATATAACTGGATACTGAAACAGAGCTTGCGTTACTGAGGTGGCAATAAGAATTAATTTGGACGTGTCATTAACCTTCAAATTCTTTGAATCAGTGATAATTAGGATATAGAAAAGCATAACCAAAAATGTAATTACACTGAACTAAGGGCTCAACTGTGCAAGTATTAAGAGGCTGCTCATGGGAGTAAGTATGCTTGAACATGAACTGAGTATGACCAAATCAGGCTGTAAAACACTACTGTGGGTTTATAATGAAACAACATGGAAGTGGAAAAAAAAAGAATTAATTACATTTTTCAGATGTAAGAAGCACCCTGAGAGTTGTTCTGATATCAAAAATCGTTCCCTTATATTATGTAGCTAGTGGGGTCAAAATCTGCCAGGAAAGCCCCGCTTCCCTCTGAAAGCATGTTAGCTGTAGCCACTGAAATGGCTGGTGTATCCCTTCTCTAGAATATTTCAAAGCAAGTATAGAATGACTGCAGACAGGACTGAATGTGAAAGTGCTAGTGTTCCCTGTGTACATCAAATCTTTGTTGATTCCCTTCTAAGACGTACTACTAAACTTCTCTGATCAGCTTCTGTCAGCTATGACAGCTTCCTAACTCCAGACACCATAATGTTCTTTTGCACACAATGACAAAATTGCTCCTTGAATGCCTATGGAAAGCCAAGGAACTGTCTGTTCAAATGCTAAAACAACTCCTTAGTCAGTGTAATAATTTCTTAGACTTTAAAGGCCCATGTTTTCATGTTAGACTACTTCATGATGTTAGCCTACACCAGTGGCAATGTATGAGCACATATGCAGGCAGGGTGCTGACAGCACTTTGCTGCTGTTGTGGAAGAAATCCTGCATCAGGGACAACCCAAAATGGGCAGGTACTTGCAACAGATGAGGAACCCACACAGGTCACTTTCCT
Organism: Aegithalos caudatus; assembly: GCA_013389925.1. Taxonomy (NCBI): domain Eukaryota; kingdom Metazoa; phylum Chordata; class Aves; order Passeriformes; family Aegithalidae; genus Aegithalos; species Aegithalos caudatus. The sequence goes on from WEIU01001193.1 coordinate 217,235, forward strand.
TCCACAGTTTATGGATCAGCTACTTTATTCAGAATTATTCACCTCAAATGGTTAATCAGGGAATCCACTCTCTTTCAGCATTTGTTTCTCAGTATATATATTTTCTGCTAGGTGCCCTTTTACACTGGAAAGGGACTGTTATATATGGACTGTGTAATTTGTATTTTTTTGTATCATTTCTGCCTGTTGTAAATATATGTATTATAAAGTTTAAGAGAAATCTAAATCAAACCCTCTCAGAGACACAGCCACAGAGGATTACCTCATGTGGGAGTTGCTGCCAAGGAGGGAATGTCTATCTGATAACCACCTGGACAGGACAAAGGCCAGGAAACGGACTATCTCCCCAGACCCCCTTTGCTGTAGAAAAACCTGATTCTGATAGACTCTCTGATACCTGGACAGAGGATGTGAATAGAGAATTCCTGGCAACTCTATTTACATTCAATCCTGTCTCCGGGAATACATCTGCATTTCTAACAGTAAAGTCGATTAGGACACGGCAGCTGTCCCAAGATATCATCATGGGATCGGCAACCAGGGGAAGATATCATCAGAGCTTGAGTGGAACCATCCTGTCCAGTCATGAATAATTCCTCGGAAGCAGCAAGACTATTGTCAGCGATGTGGACATCCTATTCACTGACTCCCTAGATGCTCTTAATATATCTACAGAAAACAAACTTTACAATAATAAACTGGGAGTTCCTCAGCCTCAGGGCTGAAAAACTGTATAAAAAGCCAGGGCTTGGACTGGCAAATTGTGAACTTGTGGAGGATCATTGCAGGCGAGGCTGATCCCGGGTTTACCCAGGCCGACTCCTGGGCTCAGTCCTGATTTTTGGTGGTGGCTTTTTCCGATTTGATTGTATTCGATTTAATGAATTTTTTGCAAAATTTTATTCGGCTGATTCATATATAACAGGGACCATATGCTGGCAGAGAGAACTTTGTATTTGACTGCTTCTTTCCAGCTGAGTGAATATTTCCAGTAATTTCCCCATCTCATTTTGGCTTGATTTTTTTCATTCCTGAATGACTTACCTTTGCAGGTAAGAGGGGGAGACACATACAGAACATTGGTGGTACTTAAACTGCTGTTCTTTGCCTTGTATTGGAAGGCAGCTGCAGCTGGGGGAGCTCTGGCTACTTCTCAGCTCAAGATAATGAAAGGGGATTCTCTTGCTCATTTTGACAGTCACCTAAGCATACCAATAGCTTCCAGAGAAGTGCTGCTTCCCTTTCTGGAAATGCTGAGCTTTTCAAGGTATACCACTTACACTTGTTAAAGATGTACCTCGCTGGCATTCTTTGCTGTGATTAATTGCAGCAGTCTCGTGTTGTGTTTTCCATAAACTTTTTTTAACCTCAATTGCTAAACAGTGCAGAAGCCACTAGAAGATTCTGTTCCCTCTTTATTTGCTGTCTGTTGAAGCATAATTATACCTACACCCTCTAAATCAGATTGTTACATTTGTTCCATAGCAATGTCCTAGAAATATGAACAGTTTTACAACTCACTTATCAGAATCAGACATGAAGTGAAAAAGAAGACACAGGTGAGATTTTAAAATTCAGCTTCCCAATAGAATGAGAGATACAGCTGCTTGTACGTGCACACTCTCATACAATCCCGTCTTGCAGCACACACATGGAAATGAAGCAGAATCCTTCATTATCAAACACACCTCAGCAGCCCATGCTCTGACATGACAGCACGTAATGCAAATATTTACAACAGAAGTCCTCAGGAATGATCAGTCATCACAAAATAGCAGCAGCTTATCAAACAGTAATTCCTGCTGTGGGAAACCCAGCTGAGGCAGCACTTCCACACAAACACAACAGAGAGAAGGTCTCTTTCAATAATCAGCTCCAATTTACACAGCTTTTCCCACAATGCTAAGTGTATCTGACTGAGTCCCACCCCGATCTGTGAGACAGAAACAGTGGCATGAAAGCTCTAGAGGTTCAATCAGCTGAGGTGCTTTGCATCTAATGTACAGTGAGTGAATGCTCCCAATTTGGTGAGTACATTTGTCCTGAGGCTAAAGCATTGATTCTCCATTTACTGTCTTTTAATTGTGATATATCCAATTTATCATTTTAGACTATAAACTCTTAGGGAAAAAGGTTCTTCTTTCTTCTGCATGCTGTTCTCGTGCCAGTTTTGTTTTTAATGCAAGAAAACCTTGTTCAGGTTAAATGATTTTTATATTAACAAGATAACACCTCCCTACTGCTAGAATTAATTGCTGTAACCTGTATTTCTTTCTACAACAATGTCTGATGTAAAGTTGAATCAGTGGTAACAATATTATGAATAAATGAAGAGTAACAAATACAGGAACATTCCAGATGTTGTGAAAATATTATTTTCTACTGAGAAAACTGTTTGCTCATCCATACCATGGTAATATTTATGCTTTAGTAGCATAAATTCCTGTGCACAAGCAACACTGCTTTCCACTAGTCTAGAAAAAAAAGCCAGCCAGGATGTGCCTTTCCTTTTTTTTCCCAGAATTGCAGGTGCTCTTTTTTTACTGGCAGTACCCCCAGGCCTATCTGCTGCCCCAAATCCACATTTAAGCTTCTGCCATGTATGAACTGGCCAAAGTGCAGAGCCCTTCATTCCCAGATATTCAAGCTTGATGATTCACAGGCAATAAAATGTGACAGGACTTTTCACCAACAAATGAACTGCAGGGCATCCTGATCAGCAGGCAAGGCAGCTCTAATAACTGGGTTACAGCATAAGGGGATAAACTCAAATGGAGCAGAACATTCATAAGACAAGAAATGTGAGATGCTACTCAGCCTAAAGCACCACTGGTGCTATACAACATCCAACTTACACAGCAGCTATTTTTCCCCTTTGGAAGCGGGATTCCTTTCAACTGCCAGTTAAAGACCATCTCAGCAGTGCATGAACAAGAACAGCAACTGCTTACAGCCCCCAGCATGACTACTTCCAGCTTCTTTTCTCTTTTCAATTGCAGCAAACTGCAGTGACAGACAATGGAGGGGTTTTTTTTGTTGTTGTTTTAAGTTGGGGTGTTAGGATACTGCTGGTTATCAGTGTTTTCAGATTCGTTGACAGGGCACACACCAAGCAGCCAATATGCCAGCTGCTACTCCTGATGCAGAAGCTGCCACGTGCTCAGTGGCTTGGATAGAACTCACTTGGGTGGCTCTGGCATCAGCTGCAGATGAGTTAGTGCTAGCAGTAAAAACACTGTCCCCAGAAGGTCACCTGTCCCCAAATGCTGCTTCTCAAAGGACACCTGCTCTGGATCTTTTTCCTAAGCTGTGCCAAACAAAAAGGTTTGCTTTGTCAAAAACACAAAGCCTCCTTCTCTCTGTTTCCCTACTGACAGCCTGAGAGTCAGTGAATTTATGACATGGTCACTACAATGGCAAAACCCTCTTTGGTCTCAAAAAAACTTTGGCTTTGACACCCACAGTAGGATCCCTAATGAGATTATCTCTCTGTAAAACTATTTTTCTAACACATTTAGGTCCATCAGACACTGCTAAGACTCCTACTGGCTGCAACAGAGCAGCAGTTTCTAAGCACAGACACAGGATGGGTTCTGTGGGATGTGCAGGAAGCTGTCCCAGGATCTGAAGAAAGCTTCCTCTGAGCAGCAGAGGCCCTCTCTGCACCAAACCCACAACAGCTTTTGCTGGTACTGTAAGAAATGCCATGCCCAGCATCCTGGGGCAGTGTTCTGAACCAGTGGAGCAATGAAAACAACTGAGGAATTTGATGTATCCCCTTCCATCAAGAAGTGCCCTGTGTGTCAAGTCTCACTATGGTAAGTAGTGTCAGGGACCTCAGGTGAGCTACAGGCATGGTGCTAGACTGTCACAGCCCTTAACTGATTGCACAAAATAGTGAAATCACAGTCAAAGGTGACTGTTTGCAGTTTTACAGATAATGTCTGCACTTTGCATGGTAACATCCAACCCCCAGCAGCAGCTACTGCAGAGGCCCTCAAGAACCAAGAAAGAGTAGGGTTGGGCAGATCCCTTGTTATCCCCTTCCCCACCTGTGCAGTGGGAGTAACACCACTTGCCAATGGTACAGGATGCTACAAAACTTCAAATATTCAAATACTTCAGTAATAAAGGTTGGACATAACTTACAGTACTGCAGAGAGACAGATGGAGAAAGCCATCTGATGGTGTCAGCTGGGACTAGAATTTGGAGGATCACACTTAGCTGAAAGCCTTCACACAGGCAAGAGTCAGCTCAGTATTTTTCCCCAAACTCAGAAGGAGTTCTCAAATTTATAGCACTTTTTCCTCCTTACAGAAGGGTCCATCCAAGGTCATACTGCATTACCTTTGCTGCCATTCCATTGCTTCTGTTGTCTTCACTTAGTATCTGCCTTACAATGTACCAAATAGGTCATGCAGCAAAACAAGGAAGAATAAAACAACAGACAAAAAGATGCTGCACCTACAACACTGCTGACCTCTCTGGTTTGCAAAAAACCCACACAGGCTGTTTTAAAACCCAGAAAGGCAGGAAAATTAGAAAATTACTGAAAAAGAATGCTATTTCCAAGGACACTGCTTATGTCCTCAAACAGAAAGCCATTATCTGATACCACTTTAAATCATATTTTGTTTTTTAGTTGTGTACAGTATACTCAACTAAAGGTCATAATAGGCAGTCCTCATCTGAGTTCTATGAAGACCATGAGTACTGCATGAAGAGTATTTTCTTTTAAACACGAGTCCTGCCCTGGCTGAAAGTGAATGGCTGTTTTATTTCCCCATAAATATGTATGTAAAGGTCTCAGCTAAAGAATTTGGAGAGATTACCTATTTGCATATTACAAAGGCACAGGTCCTGAGAGATTCTTCTACTAATTTCATACATACTGCTGATACTTAATAATGAAAGAGTAACCTTTCCATAGCAGACCTGAAAAATTTGTGCAGTTGGCTCCAACTCAGGTCTAAGATATGGATGGAAATAATGCAAAAACAAATTCTAATCTTCTCAGCCTACTGGTAGTTATCACCTTGGTTGGCCGGCTTACCTTTCAGAGAAGACAGGGAGTAAATCAATGACAGACCATTATCTCACCAAATTACAAATGAGGAATCAGCAACAAGTCCTGGGGTAACAAGACACTCAGTCCAGGCTAAAAAGAACTTTTCAGCATCCCTCACAATGAAGATATCCAAGGACACATCCTAATGTTCTTCTGAAGACAGCTGAAGGAAACTCTCCAGGCTTTAAAACTTATTAATGGCTTCACCATTAGCACCTCAGAAAGGTGCAGTGAGACATGAATGCCTTTTAGTCCTAAGGGATGTGCCAGCAGCCCCTACCCAGCATCTAGTTTGCAGCTATATTGTGCATCAAAAGAAGGCAAAGAGAAACCACCAAAAGTCTTTTCATAGTTCAAGGGTGAAGAAATGAATCCTTTCTGGCTCTGGTGGAATCAGTTACAGCCAACACACAGCATGGGAGACTTTTCAGCCTTTCTAGAAATATTAACTTTGGACTGGAGAAAAAAACAATCAAAAACCCACACCAAGAAAAAAAGTAACAACAAAAGCAACAAAAAGAAACAACACACACGTGCGTGCGCACACACACACAAAAAAAAAANAAAAAGCTTCAGTGACGTCCACCAAAACCTACATATACCCACAAGTAAGACAGTTCTTTCCTATTCTTTTCTGAAGCATCTTCAAGACTAAACAACGTCTGAACTCATCTTTTTCTTATGCTGGTTGGAGTACAACTCCTCAGCTCATGCAGGTCTCTGCCAAGCCTGGCAGGCAGTGAAACACTGTCAGCAAGACCAGACAAGCTTTGGAGGTCATCAAGTCTCTTTGTGGGCTTCTAAAAGATGTTTCCCTCTCAAGGTGATAAAATTTCCCAGACAAAATTTACCAGACAAGATACATGGCTTTTTAGAGCTGTCTAAGTCACAGAGCTTTGCAAGGCTATAACAAATCAAAATTGCTCTCAGTGAAGCCTAAATCTGTCAAAAATGATGTTCAATCCTTTGACAGATCAGGTCCCAAGTGCCCACTTCTTACCACTGATGGGGGCATGTCACAGTGTGCTTGTTCCTGGAACTCAGAGGCACTGCTGTGAAAATGCTCATTTTGAAAAAAAGCACATTAAAAGAGGAAAATAGTTTCCCTTTCTGGACACTTACTGTATTTACTGTTCAAGGATTCCAAATCCTCTAGGGATATCACCCAAATCTCACAGCACCCAGGAGAGAGAAGACAACTTTATAGAACAGGATACAGGTAGGATGTGGGACTTGCCTCCAATCAGAGAGGTTATCAGTGACAGATTCAGAGCTGAATCTACATCTTGGCATACAAGCCCACATCTTCACGGAAAGACTATCCATTTCTCTGTACCACAATAGAATGAAGTGCAAATATTATGTTCAATTTTGATATAAAGATACATAAAGCAGGCAGGGCAATCAAGGCATAGCATAATGACAACAGAACATACATGGAAATAAAAAATGTCAGCTTAACTTACAGGAGCTGCACTGTTTTTCACTGTCACACTTGGAGTCGTGGCTCGTAGCGCCCCACTCACGCCATGGTAATACTTGAAGCAGATCTTCGTTTCAGCTAAAAAAAACAAACGAAAGGGGATATTCAGGATTAGAAAAACTGCCAGGGGTAATCTGCATGATCAGCTGCAGCTCACAGGCACAAGGCTGGCAAGTAGTTAAGTTGCAAATGGCTCATTCTGGTTGGATGGCAGAACAGGACACCTCCTGCCTCTGATTTTCCCCTTTTCCAGGGTGAAATTTAGAATTTAGTTCATGGATTTAGAACAGTTAAAATCCAAACCTCTTCTGAGCAGAAGTTAACACAGACAGACCTTAAAGCACCTGTTTAGCATCCTTTATGAAGAAAAAAAGGAGGGACATATAAATCTTCCCTGTTCAGACATACCAAGCATTAATGTGCAGAGAAATTGAGGAACTTCCTTAGGACAAGGTCGCTTAGCTGCTTGACAGGTTTCACTGTGCCAATTTGTTCTGGCCTTGGTGAGGGCAAGGACATAGATCTCCACAGATTAACTGCTCTGCCAGTTACAACATTAAAACATTTTCAGGAACAGCAGAGCCCCACCAGACCCTGCCTTAGTGTATTTCCACTGACTTCTAAAGATTTAAATTAGGTGAGGAACACAGGAAAGGTCATGATTTTTGACAGTCATAGCACTGCTTTTTGCCACATGCATTGACATTGAGGGAAACTCACCTCAAAAACTGTATCAAGGCACAGAACTGAAAACAGCTTCTGTTATCATCCCCTCACAACTCACTTTCTTGTCTGCTACAAGAAGGAAAGACAGTTCCAGCCAGCTTCTGTGTTGGTCTGTGACTACAAACAGATGCAAAGTGCTGCTATTTGCCTACCTGCCTGGAACTGGTGACTTGCTGGAGCTCATCCTGGCCTGCCTGTTGCCATGCAAGTATTTTCCTCCAGTTAACTAGATGTGAACTGGCCTGGTAGTAGGGACCCAGCAATTATGCAGTGTTACATATGTAACAGCTATGTTTGTGGGACCTGAAAAATGCCTGTTTAAATAAAAGCAGCTTTCACATCTTTTAGTTTTAATGGGATAATGACATGGAAATGTTCATCTGTTCCAAGATGTTCCTTAAGATCTTGCTTTGCAGCTACTGCTGTAGCTCAGGAAAAACACTAGCCTTTGACAGCAGAGCCACAAAAATGCTCACTTTAACTACAGTGCCTACAAAAACAATAGTAAAATTGTTTGCAAACAATGAAAACAATTAAAAATGCCATTTACCTGTTTTAACATACAAATTGCATTGCAGTTTTAATACCAGTAACAAAATTATTCAAATCACTGCAGCTGTCACAAAAATGTTAAGAGCTCAGACTGCGACCACAGGTTATGGTGCTGTGATCTGCTGTTTGTAGATCCAAGAAACAACTGTGTAGCACTTCAGGTGGAAGCGAAACCTGAAACATGAAAAGTGGTGGAGACCCTCAAAATTGCAGGCCTGAATTGCTTACCCTGATACCTACACAGGAACATAGGTGGAAAGAGAAATCCTGATATTTTTTGAAAGGCAAAATAATTTTAGAAACGTAAAGCCTTCCCAACTTTCACATGTCACTTGGGAAATGAAAAGCAAAGAGATGATGTTCCCAAGTAGTTCAATCACTACTTGCTTTCAGATGGCTTCCCAGTCCCCTAACCTGAGGAATGTGCAGTCTGTCCATGAGAAGCACAGTACCAGAGCACTTAATCTGTCACCATATTCTCCATCCCCACAGCCTGCTCTTCACCAGACGACCAGGTGCACATTTCTGCTCATACAGTGGAAATACAGTCTCTCCCACTATATCCACAAGGTGTACATGTGTCCCATTTACTTCACAGCTTTCCACAAGAATTTGAACAGAATACAGAGTCCTTCAGCACCTCCACAAGAGGCTGTGGGGCCCATTCTGGCGTTGAATTCATAACTATACCCCCAAATGAAATTCTGCAACTTTAAGAGATTTACTTGAGGTGCCAGTGCAGCTGAGCAAGCGACCCTGTTGTTGCACCTGGGAGCAGCAGTTGTTTCCTTTTGGCAGCAAAAAAAAGCTGGATGAGCCTGTGGGACAGAAAAACTGCAAATCCAGATTCTATTTTCACATTGTAATTTTCTCTACAGGACTTTTAACAGCTCAGCAGCTAACTCATTTACTCGTTGAGAGGACAGCAAAAGCTGAGGATATCACAATAGCTAAAACATGCAGTTCCCACCAATTATTCAAGTCTTAATTTTCTTCTCCCCTGGAGATTTTTAGCTACAGTTTTCATGGAACATTGAGAGCTAGAATAAAGAGAAGCCTTTTTAAAAAATTATTAACTTTTGTAGTTAATAGAATATAACTTCAGGTATTAGCTTGTATGACAATGTTCAGACCCCACAGCAGGAAATCTTGTTGTAGGTTGACAAGTAGGAAATCAGTTACCATGTGCATTGGGAAAATTTTAAAAGAATCCATTTAATTAAACTAAAAGAGAGAACAGAAGGAGAAAATATATCCATATGTAGTTAATCTGGATATTAGTACCACTTTCAAGGACAAAGGATAACTAAGATGACTGAATATGTACTTGGAAAAGAACCATGTGGTTGTTACAGTTTCCTCTCAGTTTCATGTTACTATTTCTAATTTAATTTGCAACCAAACTGCCCACATACAGGTGCAAACCACAAGAAAACAACTCAAGAGAGACGCAAGTGTCACACCCAATCCAAAACAGTGGCACAGCTGGAGCCATGCATCAAGAAATGGTAAAGGTGGTGATTAGGTGATGAAATGTTAAAGGTTTTATTCAGAAAGCCTGAGAGAATATGTCTTATGGAGGCCTTCAAAGGTTGAGAAATTGCTTTAGAAGCATTAGGGGAACAACATTTTCTTTTTTCTAGATTTCTCCCTCCCCCTTTTGCTCATAATGTTTTCAGATTGAGAATATTATGCAAATGACTATTTTCAGTGGAGAGATGGAACTTCAGCAAGTATAAAGCTTGCAAAATTATATATAATTTTATTATGTATAAAAATGCCATTAGGATCCTAGCTGGCCATTTTTTTGCTGTGGACCATTCTTTCCAAACAGCTTTGTTGATGCCATGTTTTTCACTGCAATAGAGTCCTAACATTTTAATGCACTGAAGATTGCTCTTGCATTTCTGGATCACCTCTGAGACATTTCCAAAACAGATGCAGAAACCTGTGGGCTTGGTACCACTGCCTCTGCAGATGAACAGAAAGCACTGGAAGTATTAGTAAGGCGGTGATATAAATTAACTTGAATATTATCCAGCTGGCATTTGTAAATAATATGTAATTACAAAGACTATTTGGATTGTAGTCTTGTAGATTAGCTTGTTCTGAAATAAACGAGACCATTTAACTCTGTCCTGCTGCCCTAGCTACATGGAAGAGTGCACAGGTCAGGAGCAGGTGTTCTCCAGTTAACCCCCAGTTACAAATAAATGTGCACCATTGTTATTTCCATCGCTAATTATTTAGAGATCACTGGACCAAGTAATGAAGTTATTATATTAAAGTCAGGAAGTAATGAGGTTAAATTCTTCTTTCAATTAGCAATAATGTCAGTGAAACTGGCAAATCTTCCAAGAGATGAGATGTCTAAAGATGCTCAGAAATAGCCCTTCCCCTGGCAACTACCAAACTACTCAGCAATTCACATGGATAAAGAACAAAACAGCACTGTACTCCCTTATGAAACATGAAATTGGGAACTAGAGGATACAAATCATAGAAATTAGAAGACATTTACAAAGAGCAGACATTCAGATGATATATTGACTAATGTCTGCTGCCCTCTGCACTGTGTCAGTTAGGCAGGAAAGACTGTGTTTGTTAAGAACAATAGGGATGTCTTACCAAGCAGGAAATAGGGATACAGAAGTGTTGAGATAGCAAGGCTCCTCAGACCCCAGGATCTGATAAGACTGGTTTTAGGGCTTGAACTATGACCCGGGGAATCAGTGAGCATGCGCAAAGCAGCAGGGATCAGAAGTTCATCCCTGAGGAAGAACGCTTTCTTCATCCCTGAAGACCCCTGAGAAGACCACCAGGGACAGCTGCGCAGGCCCAAAGGACTGATAAGATGAATTAGCATACGAAGCGGGGGGGGGTAGGGGGTGGGGTGGGGTGTGCATTGAAAAGAGGAAGAGACACATGTTAGGCTGGTGACCCAAACAGACCAAAGGGATATTCCAGACCACCAGACCACGTGACATTACACTCAGCATATAAAGTGGGGGGAAGAAGGAAGAAACGGGGGATGTTTAGAGTGATGGTGTTTGTCTTCCCAAGCAGCCACCGCACAGGATGGGGCCTTGCTCTCCTGGAGATGGCTGAACACCTGCCTGCCTATGGGAAGTGGTGATAAAATTCTACGTTTTGCTTTGTTTGTGTGCACGGCTTTTACTTTCCCTATTAAACTGTACTGTCCTCAGCCCACAAGTCTTCTGGCTTTTACCCTTCCAATTCTCTTTCCGATCCCACTGATGGGGGTGTGAACAAGCAGCTATGTGGGACTTGGCTGCTGGCTGGGTTTGAGTCATGACATTATACACTGTGTTACAGCTCTCTGCTGCATTGGTATAAATAAGAAAATCCACAGTTCTATGCTCAGATTCACCACTGTAACTACTGCAGATGGACAAAAAATACAGCTGCCCCAAAGGAAGGCCCTCAAGGCATAGCAAGACAAGATAATCAGAACAAAGCCAACAGGAGGGGTGATTCTGTTTTCCTCCTTGCACCAACCATCTGTGCAGGCCACACAGATTACGAGGAAGGGAGGGGAACTGAGATATACTTCATTCCTAGATACCACAGAGACCACTCCCTATTCAAAAGGAAGCACTGAGAAGTCTGACTTTTACCAGAGAAACTCTGCCATAGGGCTTCATCCCTCTCACAAGAAAAAAAAAGTTAATTTCACAAAAATGATTTCACTATCAAAGCCCTGAGTTATCTCAGTTACCAAATCAGTTTTGCAAATTTAACTGGAACATTAATTTACCAACTGAACATTCTTCAGGCAATAGTTTACACTGCCTCTGCAACCACCCAGCCCCTGAAAACACTTGATTCCTTAAGAAACTGAAGTGAGAGGAGGTAAAATCTAGTAGGGTTGGCTGAAGAATTGCAGCTGAAGATATTGAAGGTTGAAAGTCTCCAAGAGGTCTCCTAGTTCCCAGCCACGTTTTTGTCAGTGTTATTTGTCCTGTTGGTTTATTTGATACCCTCTCCCTTTAAAATACTTTCATTCCTACTCATCTTCCTCACTCCCTCAGAGTTATCAAAACAGTCCTAAATGTCTTCTCAAGAGTTCACTTGATGTTATAATTAATTCTCTGTTCCTTGCTTACTGAGATCAACTTGATCTCAGAGGCTTAGTTTTCACTTAAAGGTGGATTTATTCTTTCAAAAAAAAAAAAATGCTCTGCCAAAATTACTCAGTTTCTCCTGTTGAGCTAAAAAAGCCCCAGATCACCCAAATGAGTATTTCAAGGAAGACTGTATTCTTTGAGGGGGAGGAGAAGGAAGCATCAGCTGGTATTAGCTAGGAGTGTGAGATGCACCTGGGGCACATCAACAAGCTTGTTTCCTTTACTCCCATTACACTTTTTGTTTCAGTTAAATAGCTGACATGACTAGGCATTAGGTAGGCATTTCTCACTGCTGTAAAAACCTCTCATGGAAGTCATGCCAGTCTTAAAAACTGAGTCATTTTTGATCAATCCAATCTATTACTAAAAGAGCTGTTGTTGCTCTTTTGGGCAAACATTGTGCATAAAGAATGAAAAGTGTCAAAACCAGTAATGAAAAGGTAGCTGTCTCTGGTAAGTGGTTGGGAACCAAGTGAACCAAATCAGACAGCAAAGCAATTAAGTTATGAGTCATAAAGTTTTCCCTACAGAGGAGCCAGAAGTGGAATAAACAAATATATGATGCTGTGATGTGGGACCATCCTGAATTAAAGTAGCCACAGTGATCTCTAGAAGTGGACACAGCTTGAGTTAAAGTGAAGACTATGAGTCAGGGGAGGGGGAGAGCTGTTTGAATACAATGAGGAAACTGGGAGAGGTATATGAAAAAGAAACAGGACAAGGAATTACAATGGGAAACCAAAACAGAGAGATATTAAAAGCAGTTTATATGCAGAACTAAGTGACTAAACAATGTCCTTGAGGGGAGAAGAGGATTGAGATTATAACAAAATCACTTCACAGAATGGGATAGGGGAGAAAGCAGAGAGACTACAACTGTGTAAACAAGACTAAAAGAGACTAAAAGAAAAGAAAGCCAGGAGAAGGAAACAAAGCAAGGAAAGGCAGACAGGGAAAGAGTAAGAAAGTCAAAGTTGAAGAAAGAAAGTGTCACTGAGACCTTCAGGCACCATGGAGTAACACAACATATAAACGGTACCAGCAGCTACCTGTGAAATCTGGTGTGCTCATCATGTCCACCTCTCATGCCTGATCTCCCTTCTCTACCTGCTGCTGTCTCCAGTGCCCATCTCCTCCTTATGAATATCACTGGAAGTGTAGAGAGCAGGTAAATTGTGCAAGAAAAAGAGGTGAAACCCAGCATTCTTGCATCAGCATGAGCTTTTTCCCTAAGCATCAATAGTTTTTAGATAAATTTAGGTAGTTTCTCACAATATTGTACCTGCCCTGTCAGCAAAGAATTAATATGCATAATGAAGATAAAAGGTGAAGTTATTACTGGCAGATGTAACTTGTACTTACAATGTTGATACATGGTATTGTTTATTTCCATCATGTAGGTCTGCTGCTCCTCCATGCAAACAATGGGTTTTATTTCTGGTCCTCTATCAGAAAAACTGCTTGTTCCAGGCATTGGCTGTCTCCAACATGCAATGGTGACACTACAGCCATCAAGCTGGTTTGCTACTCAGCTGCCTATGGATTTCCTTAAGCTGTAGACTCCATCTGCTCACAGTATTTGTTTACTATCACAACTGCCTGTGGCTTTCCAAAAGCATCTCAGTTTTTAGACAACTAACAGTTTAATAACCAAACAAGGTCTAACAGATGTGTTTCTTCAATCCCTGTGGCAGAATTTCTTCAAATTTTCTGACGACTTTTTCCTTGCTCTGCTCTACGATGTGCACAAACACTTAACAGGCTTCTTTGGAGAAATTGCAAGACTTGAGATTTTATAGTCTCACCTTTCAGAGAATCATAGCATTTCCCAGCAAGAAAGAAAGAAGCATCTGGAGCCAGAATTAAGGCTGACCAGTACATATCAGCTATTTGAAGCACAAATATTTGCAAGGAAAATCTAATAGCTCAAAAACAAGCAGTAGAACACTCAGAAAATTTCTAATCAAGTTTTAACTTAAGCCAAAAATCCACACTTGTCAAGATACAGAAAGGCACAGTTAGAGCATTCAAATAACTTTAATTCTGCACCAATAATATATTTCAGTATTTGTAACTGTAACTGATATATTTGAAATTGTACTGATAAATTTGAAGAACAGATAAGATGTTCTTAGTATTTTCTTTTATCTTCAGAAGTTGTTGCAGACTGTTCCTTCCCAAGGGATGCACACTGAGGGCTGGAGCTATTTCCTTTATAGCAGGAGACCTGATTATTATAATTTATTATATCATTGATTGTTCCGTTGATCTGCAGGTACTCTCCCCTATTGTCTTTCACTTTTATTTCCTTTGCCTGATAATTTGATTCAGCAGCTACCTCCATGACAAGAGTAGTAGGGGAAATTACTACACTGTTAACAAATGTGTAGTCACAAATCTTCAAATTCAGTGGTCCAATCTCCTCTGTCCTAACTTCACCTGTTTAAGCTCTCAGTGTTGCAAGCTCCATCCTATACTGATTTTGAGTCTAGCTTTGTACAATCCACCTCTATTACTATGCTGTTCATAGGAAGTGACATGTATCTGCTTATCCAAGACTGCACTGGGAAGATTTTCAGGTGTGGACTCCTGAGCCCAAGACAAAATCACACCATGGCTGCCTTGTGAAAATAGGAGTTTCTACTGCAGGACAGATACAACAAAGTGGCTCTGTAAACTGCTGTTCAGGGAAAACATACAGATCTAATTTCAATAGGCTACTGCTTATGTGCTGCCCTCATAAAAGCTGTCCTATTGGCAAGACTCATTACTAAAGAATGCTAGCAGCTGGAATGGATGTGTGCTTATACATTTCAGCACTTTTATGTATTTCTCCACACAGGCAGTACATCCAGCATTGCTGATTATGGAAGTTGTTTGACATTTTTCATTATAAACCTTGTTTGCAGATGCTTCTACGCTTTCAAATATACATACATTCGGAATAAAATTTTGTGTGCTGGATGTCTGCCTCGTATCTTCAGAAAGGCACAGGAAGAAAATTTCTTCCAGAAATTTGTAGCTGAGGATAAGGAAAAACCATGGGTTTTTTACCCTTGAAAGATTTCTGAAGACCTTTTTTTTTTTTACCCCCAAGTTAATATGTGCTTAATTTAGTGACTTCTGCTCCATATCGCTTCATGTTCCTGTAAAAGTACATTAAAATTCATCTAACTTATAAGCCTCTCTAAAAAATTCAGTTTGATATGCTCATTTGAGATATCTTTGATTTTACCATCTAAATGCCCAGGAAATCCTAGCTGTGCTGAGCATGTTCCAAACTGGCAGTAAGACAGGCTTTTTCTGCAATACAGATCTAATTTTCCCCTGGCTGTGCCCCATCTGGAAGCAGGAGGACTGCATCTCTGGGTATCTCCCCAGTATCCAGGTAGCATGAAAGAGAAGAATATGAATCCACTCTCAAATTGCCGCCTTGAAGGAAGAGACAGAGGTGGCTAGGGTTATTACAAGCGTAGGGTGGGAAACAGGAGTAAGGACAAAACCAGGTAAAACGGTGAAGAAGAAACCACTGTGATTTGTGGTGCTCATAGGCCTGAGCAGAGAAGGATCTGAGGGGAGCAGGGAGCAGAGCACCGTTTCAGTCTTGCTAGAACAGATGAGCACTGCCAGCTGCCTTCATGGTGGAAATACAATGCATGTACAGGGGCTCCTGTACTCAAGCTCCCAAATCAACTACAGGGCACAGCAATGGGATCTAAGGTCAGTCTGCTGGCTAAAATTCTCTCCAGACAGGCAGGAGCTGGAATGCATTAAAATCTGCAGCCTTGCAGCAATCTTCATGATAGTCCAGTTCATCATGGACAAGGGTCTGTACCATCAAGTATCCAGTAAATCTCACATTTAGATTGACAACTGGAGTCAAGGCAGGTTGAGTGAGGCAGAGTAGATCAAGTCAAAGCTTCCACAGATAGCCATCACAAGGTCATTGGAAGCATACCAGGGCCCACACAGAAGTTAAAGCTGCTAAATGTCTACAACAAAAAGTTTTCTTATCTCTTTTGTAGTTGGGAAGAGAACCTGCAGTTTGTGTTGGCACATGTTCTGCAACTATTACCCCAGTTCTTAAATTTTATAGTGTCATGAGAGTCATGAACTTGAAATTTTGTTTGCTCAGACAGTTCACAATCTTGAAAACAATAATTTCCTCCTAAAATTATCTTCAGATGGAGAGCGGGGGAGGGGCCTGGGGCCAGAAAAAGACAAGAACACAGCCTTACCACTGCTGGCACTGAGTCATCTCTCATCCCATTTTAATCAACAGAACTATTTCTTTCATATTCATAAGGACAGCAGGATTCAGCCCAGAACAGGAAGAATTTTATCAATTTATTTACAGTTAACCCAACAGTGATATCTATCTGCTCTGCCTTTATGGACTATTGTAAAGAAAGGACTGATAGGCAACAGTTTGGGTGAATGAGAGTTGGGAATGAGAGTGTTGTAACAACTTACCTGTCTTTTATCAGGAGAAGGAAAAGCTGTTTGAGAGATACATTTTAGTCATTGCAAATAGCAAATTACAAGGGCTAAACTAAGACTGAGACTTTAATGAAATTCTGGAGCCTACAGGCATCTAATGTTTTTATGTAAATCAGCTTAAGGATGACTTTTTCATCATAAGCATTAGCAAGCAAGCAATTTATTTGAAAAAAACTTGCAATCATCAAAGTACTTTAATTGTGTGATTGTTGAGTCCATAATAACTGCATAACATGCCTAAAGTTTAGCACTCATGCACGTTGCATGAAAATCAACATTGCATCAAAACCTAACACAATTCATCTTATTTGTGGGAGATGATCTAAAATTACTTCTGAAATGCAACAATTAAAACAAAGGTTTTAAACAAAATTTTTGTTTTTAAATGGCTCATCATCTTTGTTGCAATGGACTCAACAGTTCTTTATCAAAATTGAATAGTAGACAAAAAAATCTCTATGCCTTCAGTACACTGGAAATGAGCCCCTTCTGCCTCCCAAGCAGAAAGCCATCCATTTCAATGTATAGTGGCCCCTTAGCAACATTAGAGTCACTGACATATTCAGGAAAATAATCTGAACTGGAAATAGAGTGTTTAACTGTTTTTTAATTTACACCTATATATATATATATTAAACCACAAGATAAACAGACAGAAAATGAGTATACACTGACACCTTGAGCTTCGTTCTGAGTGTCATCAGAGGCACTGTGAAGGTGAATCAGAGATGACAAAAGTATAAACTCTGTACAGTAATGCACAGCTCCACAAAAGAGAAGGGATGGGCAGAGCTGGGGACCTCTCCCCTCTCTTCACTTGGATGTACAGTCACTAGGGTGTCTCAGATGAAGTTATCAGTGGCCCCTATTGCAATATATCCTTTAGGCTTTCAGATATGTTTGCCTTAAGTTAACTGCCTCATAGAGCAGATGCCTGTGAACCATCAGCTCTTTGCTTTTATCAGGGCAATTGTAGTTTAAAGTCTTAATTAAATACATATGACTGGATTATGCCTTTAGGCACAGCCATGAGCAAGAGATAATGCATGAACTTCAGAAGCCAAGTGCCTCAAACATGGCCCTCTCCATTGTAACATATGTACATTCTCTTTGATCTCAAAACATGGGTGTACCTTTAGATTTATAGAAGCAGAAAATTACCTTGGCTTTATGATCAACAACTATTGTACTTAGGAAGGCATAAACCATAAGTTTACCCAGTGCTTGCTTTGTGGTGGAAGAGGACAACATGAAAAGGGATCCCTTGCAACTCTGAACCTGGCCAGTTGAGAACGAAATCAGGGAGCATTTTTGTTTTCATTTACATTAGTAGCACTTGCTATGGCACTTGTTGAGCTGGGCTTTAATCACAGCCTGAGAAGCATAACTGAATTTCACCCTAGGAACAGAACATTGTCTTGAGTCAGTCTTTCTTTTTTTTCCCCTCAAGAAAGTTATCTTTGAAAACCAGTGCCAAAACAAACCATCCTGGTGTTCACCATTCCCTCAGCTCCTCTTACACATTACCTCCTTTCTCATTACTCTGCCAACTCTGCCAGTCAGGAGCTCTATCTATTCACATTTCTCAGATCTGCTCAGTCACTATAAGAATGCCTTAGAATAACAGTTCATGTTTTTAGCAGCCAGACCATGCAATATTAAAACTCAGCATTCTCGCTGATTGGGAGCCATTACAGTCAGTCAAGCATGTGCCAAGCAATACACAAAGAGAGTCTGGCAATCAAGTCCTTGAGCAACAAGATCTGAATGTTACCCAGAAAAAATCCTTTGCACTTGATGTAAAAGAGAATCCAAGACCTTAGCACCATTACCTACAATACCATAATAACAGCTGCTTTCCTATTTTAATACCCTTAACATAGTTCAATATGTACACATTCCTTGTCTATACTCATATCTAAATACATTTTTAGCATTCATTTTTCCATGAAAATGAAGCAAAAAATTGGTCAATTTAAGAAGATGGTGGAATGAACATTTAAAATGCTTGTAGAAGTAGCTTCCTAATGCTCAGATTGTTTCAGTTACCCACTACACTAAGCACGTTATTCTCCACTGCTGCTACTTCTAATCATCAAATTAAAGAACTAATTTTGAGTGACTAAGGGAATTATGCATCATATAACAAAGACTGTTCATTGCTGTCATAGTACAAACACTAATACAAGTAAAAAAAATCATCAAAACACTCATTTTGATTGAAATAAGAGCTCACAGAGAAGATTTGGAAGAGATACTGTGATACTCTCTTAGACGGGGGTAATTGTTTATGTGTTCTAAGAAGGACACGATGGCAAGTATGGCAATTCATGCTCTTCCCTTTCTGGACTCTAACTCAGACCAGGACTACCTGCAGACAGTTTTGGAGGAGAATAATTTTTAAAATACAGAAGACTAAAATGAAGGCCAGTAGTTCAGGCTGTGGCAATAAAGTCAAGGAAAATGTACAACAAAGCGAAACATCTTCCTTCATCTTGGAATTATCGAGTCTTATTTGCAAGGCATGTAACAGATCTACTCTGTGTGAGGAGAAAATGCGGACAGTTGCACCTGAGTCTTGGCACCCTAACTCTACTGAAGGCAGAAGACAATCACAGCATGATAAAAGTGCAATGGAGCTTGACATTTTTGGCACACCAGTTCCTGGTTTCACGATCTTGAAAACATTTTATTCTATTCCACATTACTTTTTTACCTCTTTACAGAAAGGAAATGATCAGCAATGAACAATATTTAACTCTAACAGTAAATACTTCTTACTTTATTAAATACAGGATGAGATTAACAACCCTGCACTGTAATTACCCGGTGACCAAAATTTCCCAAAGTTCAGTTCTTCTGAAAGCAGTATGCTTTGAGTTTTTTTTCTTAGTACACCAAAGACATAGCTGCGTAGGTCTTTTAAGCATTAATTAAACAGAAGAAAAGAGACTTCTCTGTCTTCACAACACAGAGTCCTTCTCCTGTTTACACAGCCGAACCATTTATAATTAATTGAGTTCACCCACTCAGAACCATGAGCCTTAAATAAAAGCTTTGTGCCAGCTAAGGTATGGGTGTTTTGCCTCTGTTCTCTTTTTAGTCTTAAAAATGCTTTGCTTTACAACAACAGGGCCTATCTTTCTTCTATTTGCAGAGAAACCACTGGTAGAGAAAGCATGGTCACATCCTTTGGTTCTCACAGAGCTTTGTGAGCCATGACACTGGCTGGTGAAAACAAGTCAATGTGGTGCTTTTGCAAATGCTTTGCTGCATCTAGGTGTAGTGGACAAAAATCTGGCCTTATTTCTTTAATGTAGTGCCACCAGTGTTCCCCTCCCATGTACCACTGCTTGAGATGGCCCACATGTGGATGCTCACCCATTCAGAAAACTCCTCTTCACAAGGGCTTTTAGATTAGGTGCCACAGCTACAGTGCCTATGGTTAATTTCTGTGGGAATTTATAAGACAAAGCACAAATTATAAAGAAGGAAAAGATGAAAAGGCTGCTAGGAAAGAGGTATTATACCTATTATTACTTCTCAGTTTAGAGGTCCTTCTGTAATCTATTTCAACATCAATTTTTTTATTTTCTAAGGTAACTTCTGTTCAACAGAAGTTTATTTATTTACAATCTATTTTATTTATTAATTTACAATCTTAATTAATTATTTATTTATAATCTAATACTTAGGGAAGAAAATGCAACAACACTGGAAAAGGAAAATCTTTTTTTTTTTCCTTGTTGTCTGACATCTGACAGTTGTCAGCTTCCTTTGCCTGAGGCAGTGCTGCAGGTTTCAAGTGTCCTGCAGAACCTGGGTCACCACTTTGCCATCTCTGGTAGAAACACACTGAACATTCAGATGAGTTGCTCCAACACCAGGAAACCTGGGCTTTGCTCAAACCTCTGCCACTGACTTCCTGCAGTAGTCTCACTCTTTCCTAACATAATTTTCTCCTCTGTAACATGAAGGAAATTATACTTCTAGCAACCCAGGCCAAGGAGAGAAGAATATGAGTGTTTGCTAGTCCTTCCATTAGCCAGTTTTCATAACAACATGGCAGTTCTTCAGAGACAGGAGAATAGCATTCTCTACTGCAAAGCAATGCTCATGGCCACATATGGTAGAGGCCCTAGCAAGTGTGTTAACACCTGGGAAAACAGCGGCTCAGTAACAGATAAATTCCCAACAGGGATATGGTGCAGGTGGTCAGTATCTGCGTCTCTAGACGTGAGGCACTATATACACACTGTTTGCTGTTTTTATGTATGACTAGGAGAACTTAAAAAAAACCCCAAAAAACCCCAAAAAACAAAACAAAACAAACAAACAAACAAAAAAAAACAAAACCAAAAAACCACCCAAAAAAACCAAACAGGCTTACCTTAAAATTACAAAAGATAGTTTATTCACGCACATTAAGAATAAGAAATAAGAGGGAAGAAAAAACAAATGAAAC
>WEIU01001193.1:238868-292245 GCA_013389925.1 Aegithalos caudatus
CCGGGCATGGCCGGGACGCTCCCCCTTGCAGGCAGCGGCTCCCGGAGGCCCGGCTGGGCCCAGCCCGGCCCGGACACCCAGGGGCAGCGGGGCCTGGGCCAGCCCAGCCCGTGCAGTGCCTGCTGCCCGGTGTTACCGGGTGCATCACCCGGAGAGAAAGACATTCTCCAACACATTCACAGCTTTATACAGTATTACCCAAAAAGTCGCCACCTCTTTTCTCAGTGGTCAAACCACATGCCAATAGCCAAGAACTGGCCTTTGATAGGTGTTCATCTTTTCTAGAGAGAATTTAGGGTCCTGGCAGGGTGATATCCCATATTTTTCTTCAACAAAAAACTAAACCGTGTTAACCCATAACAACTTCTCTCCCGATCTGAGCGGATTGGACTGGATTAAACAGGTCATCACAGGATTTAGCTCTACTTATTACTTAAGCTGTAACCAGTCAGGTCACACTAAAATTGAAAATTACATTCCCAATTTCTTTTAAAGTATTTGTTTGTTCAAATCTGCTATACACTTATTTCCCCTTAAGTCACCAAGAGGTTTGTACTTTAAAAACTCCTGGGTTGTAACCCTGTCACTCCTGGTATTACAAATGCCACTGAGAGCAATGCATTTGGACTACATTAGGCACCTTGCCCAGTAATGACAAAGGAAAAAAGAAGGAATGGAAAGTGAGAAAGTTACTGGTCTAACTGGCTGGCTGAAGCTGCTTATAGCCAATGCACAAAGAGAAGGAGGAGGAAAGGAGGAGGAAATGGAAGGAGGGCAAATGGCCATGGTCAACTAATGCAACAACAGTAACAGATGCAGGCTACACAAGCTTGGTCTGCTCTTTCTACCTAATGTACTGCAGTTTCAGTAAGGAAAGAGCTCCTTCACACCTTCTGGTAGGTTTTCACAACCATCAGGGGAATTGTATCTGTCTCTTGAAACCATTCTCATTTGTTGAGATGCTTAAAAACACAGCCAGGCCAGATCCCATCCATGATTCTGTAGTTTACCTGTTTTAAAACACAACTCACAATGCCAAGATGGTCATACAAAGTACTTGCAGGTAACATATTTTAGTTCACTCACCAGGTTAAAACAGAATCTACAAAAAACACATTGTAAATGCAAGTATTATTCTTACTAATTATCACCAGCAAACATGTCTCTTTTTTTTGGCAGTATTGAGACCAGAAAATGGAAGGGTATTAAGCAGAGGCAAAAATGAAGTTTTGAGACTACAGGAGAGGAACAAGCTGTCCTCTTGGTTTGAGTTTTTCATTTTTAAGAGGAGAGAGAATGATTCCAGGATGGGTTTGCAATAGATTGCCCTGTAGGTTTGGTTTTTCCCCTGATACCTCTGGAAATTTCTAGTCTGAAAACCAAACACTTAAACTCTCAGTTGCTGTGAACTGACATCACCTCATATAAACTAATGGATCCATCCTAGTTAATGCACACAAAATACTCTTTGTTTTCAATTGTAAATCCTTTACTAGCACATGCATATTCCAAATCTGAAGTCTCAAGTAGGCTCTGAAGATGAACAAATTTATCTCCAAGCAAAAGACCAACATTAAATATGAATTTTTACCATGTCAGTTTGGTCTGACAAAGGAAGCATACATATGTGCATGTACATTGTCCACCTGTATAGTGCTGTTGTGAACTTCCAGCTGCTGAGTGCCCCCGTAAGATTCCAAAAGAGGCAGAAGTATTTTCAGTATTGTTGTTTCACAGTTTTGATGGTTCATTTTTCAACCTCTCTGCTGGCTTGGAGAATATATCTACCATAAATTGACAGTCATGACCTAAGAGGAGGCTGGCAGATGCTACTTTGAGTCAGCTGCCAGCATGCAGGAGTCTTTATGTCAATCTTGACAAGACATGGTTTCTAAAATTAAGGTGTTTTGAAGGACTAAGTAACTTTTAGTTCACTGCTTGACAAAAACTGCTTACGAATTTTTATCCTTTGAAATATTTCCCAGCATTTAGACTGCATCCCTCTTCCTCACTAGCTGTCAAAAGTCTGATTCATCTTGTTAAAGCCAACAGTAAAACTCCCACTCAGTGGGATATCAGTGGACAGAGACCACACCTACCTCTTCTCATTTTCCTTCCAAAACAAACAGACATCTCAGCTGTAATCTGTTCTTTGCACATCCACATGTCACTCAGTCCTGCTGCCCTTCTCAAAAATATTTCTAAAGCTCCTGCTCCTTTCTGTTTGAAAATATCCAGGTAAGATCTGCTAAAGGCACTACCAACTGGATTTATGTTCCACAGAATATATCATGCATAGGACAGCTAAAAAAATAATTCATGCATGTCACAGAAGTATTGTTTGGCATTTCACTGCATCTCAAATGCAATAAATTTATGAAATTTAGAAAAAGAAATAGATCTGCTAAAGCAAAACCAGATTATATTTTCCATCCTGAACAAAATGTAGATGGGCTAGTTCAGAGGCAGAAACTTTTGTCATTGTACATATTATATATGCATAAAAGGCTTTCACTGAGTTGTTTTCTAAAAGAAGAAAGCACAATATAAGGTTTTAAATTTGTTGTAGAAGCTCAGCACACTTCATAGAGAAGAAGTAATTACAGAGGTGTCTGCTAGCCGTGCTACTGTTAAGGTTGTGTCAGGGCATTTATTATTAACCTAGTTTTCATGGTTTCACACCTCAGTTAGAAGACACCCATGTGCTGGCCTTAAACTACCATAAATATTCATCCCCCTAGCAATTTATTTAGTTACTTTTTCTTCGTGTAAAAATGCAAAGAGAAAAAGAAACTATATTAAAATTTCATGCTTTTCTATAAATATATACTGGGGAAAGAGTTCATAATTTAAACAGAAAATTCTGACACTTCTGGCTGAAATCCTTATCCTATTTAAATTAACAGCTAGTTCTCTTGACTGCAGCAGGACAGGATTTCAGTCTCTGAATTCTGGATTAGTTTAGATCCTGTCCACTAAGCTGCTCAGCAAGACCAAGTGCATTCTCCTGTTTAATTTGTGTCTTTCTTAAGCCTGTTCTAGTTGCAATATAATGTGAATTAGCTTGAATCCAACTGAAAGACATAGGTGTACATTATCACATTTGTGCATTGTCACACTTCCTACTGTTCTAAGTGCTGCTAAGTATTTCTGATACAACTAGAGATGAGATCTTTTAAAAGAGGTGTTCTAGGTAACATCTGGAAGGCCTTTCCGAATGGCTGCTCACAGCTGTTGAAAGGCACACATTGCATAAACTAGCACTGGTTTAATCCCTGTGCCTTCCCCAGATGCAGTCACCACCTGATGATGTTGTATGACATGCACAGCACAGCCCACTAGGGATAAAAGAGCTTTGTTCTACTACTGAGTGAGTACAAGGGGAACTTAACAAAAAGTACTAAGAGTCTTGTCACCATTTTTCAAAAAGGACCTTCTGGTATTCATTTGAGGTAGAAATTGTGGGAAATTTGATTGATCTGCTCCATTGCCTCCTACTGTTCAGTAAAGGAAATCAACATACTTGCAGCTGAGATGCCTCCTGGCTAAATTTCATTTTCTTTCCCTCAAATGTTAAAGAAAAATTTGAATGGAAAGCAGCATGAGCCCACATAAAACTTCCCTCTGCACCAAAATGTGATAAACAAAAAACTCAAGTCAGAGGCTTTCTCACAACTGCACCCCAAACATTTTAAGTTTCTATGTAATGTCCGCTGATTCAGCCCCAAATGTTTGCTTGCATTAGCTAGCCTACTAACATTTCAGGGCCTTCAGGAACAGCACACAGAGATGATATGAACTACCAGGCTTGGAGCAAGCAATCCAGCAATTAAAACAAATAAATCAGCCACTCCAAAAATGGTGTGGTGGTGAGAGATGACTTCTGAATGCCAACACAGATAAATCTAAAAGTAGAAACTTGTGTTTAATTTTCAAAGATTATCTTTCTCTATACCTCTCAGTTTTGTTTTTTTCCCTGACCTATTTCTTTTCCCTGACCCATTTCTAACTGAGGTAGCACCATCTTAAGCATCATAGCTGACTCTGAACTGTGCCCCAACAATCCAACTTATCACTATATACCTTTTTTTTTACATTTTCACCTTAATAAAAAACAGGTATATGGCGAGTCCTCCAAAATATAAGGAGGAGACATGGAAAAGAAGAAAAGCAAGGATAAAGTCAAAGTATACTGGTATCAAAATGTATTACTCATTTTAGTGACATGCCATGCATAAGACTGCATGCTGCTCACAGAGGGAAAAGAAAATGGTGTCTCTAATAGCATGAAAATTTAGGATTCTCAAAGGAAGCTAATAAAGCTTACCATAATATCCTGTAAACAGGAAAACATTTGAAAGCCTGAATCCAGATGCATCCTAGTTACAAACATCACTTATATGTAAATCAACAAATCCTAGCAAGTGGAGGAAAGGAAAGAGTTTTGTCTCTCCCCACGACCATAAGATAACACAGTGACAAACCAAAGAGAGAAAATATTTTTTCTTAGTGTTCTCTAAGTGAGCGTGGCTGGCTCATTCCATGTCAGGTGAACACCATTATCGACAGGAACAAGAAAAAGACACTTCTTGGAGGTCTTGGGCTAACACAGACTGTGGAGGTTTGAAGGTAAAAATAAATGTTAGCTCATACACCTCAGGAGGCAAAGAGAATTCCTTCTTATAAAACGAAGTCATACTAATGCCCTTGTATTCTGTTTTAAATACATGATTTTGCCTCTAGATCTTGTCTGGCAATCAAGCAGACAAACTAATCTAATTCACTGTAGACATATCACTTTTGGCAGATCTGCTGTCCTAGTGTTGCCTGGCAATCCGGGGAGATTAATCACATGGCAGTTTTTGTGACTTCCCAAGTACCTCTGGAGCAACCCAGGGCCACCATCTTATGAAGCGATATTTTACTTTCAGGAAGTACTGCTCAGTAGCTTGCATAAACAGCAAGTTAGTAGGAAAACAAACCAAGACTGAAATCTCTACAAGCCCATGACAGACCTTGAAGTGTTCCAAATGTAGGTTTATTTTAATGGAGTAGAAAAGAAAAGTAGAACTGCATTCATACACCTGTGATAGAAAATGGAAGTGTTAAGAAACTGTTCTGTTTGTAAATTGATTTTTTTAAGCCAGAGACAGGAAAGAGAGATGCCCAAAAGATGTGGTCTGCACCAAAAACTGCTTCCCCTCCCAAAATCTGCCTGCTAGTGGGACCCTCAGAAGCCTAGAGCTCTTGCCTAGGAGCTGTCTGGGAAAGCTCTTTCCTAGAAGCTGCCTGGGAAAGCGCTCTGGTGTTCATCTATTTGCACATTTATTCTAAGTCCTTTTTCACTCTTGTGTTTGCACTCTCTACTCTGCTGGTTTTGTACTTGTGCCATCCAGATGTCTGTGTCTGAGGGAACACTATTTGCAAATTCCAATAACCACATTCAGAGCTCAAATTCTGATATACGAGCATTGCTTATCTTATTTCTAACCCCAGCTGCACCTCATGTTTGGATCATTGTAGCAATGCATTTACAATCAAAATCAATATTGTTTCTTATGGTGTAAATGATTTTCTCTTAAAAAATATGCCATTTGAGGCTTTTTTATATTTCCTTTTTGGATCTTTCAATGCAAGGAAATCATTGTTGGACTTGTAAAATATCCCAGACATGAAAAAGAAATGGGTCAGGGAAAAAACCAAAACTGAGAGGCATAGAGAAAGATCATCTTTGTAAATTAAACACGAGTTTCTACTTTTAGATTTGGGGCCAAAGACACATTTACATTTAGGGTCAGACAGGATTTAGAGCAACCTGCTCTGACCAGACAACCCAAGACCATTGAGCAATGGTATGAACATCTTTCTTACAGTGTGAAGAGGCCACTAGGAGGAAGTGAGATTATCACTACACGCAGCCTAATCATGGAAAGCTGCCTTAAAATGGCCCCAGAGTGAGAAGCAATCAGGTCTGTAGCTCTTACTCTCAGGAGCGAGTCTAGAGCTACAAGTGAGCTATGACAGCTCACCCCAGGTGAATAAATAAGTCACTCCCCCACATCTCTTCCTACCGCTTCAGAAGTGATCAAATACCTGCCAGGCACACAAGCTCTGCTGCCAGGGAAAAGGAAGGATTTAGAATAAACACTGCTGTCTACTCCTAGAAGTCTCACTGTAGCAATGGGTGTTTTTGGTAAAGGAGACTTGGAAAAAAAATCCACAGGCAGGACATTTGATGAGAGAATGCATAATGAAATTAACATAGATAATTTAATGAAAGGGGAAAGACAGAAAGAGACATCCTTACGTAAATTTAATTAAGTAAACAATTACAACAAAATTATCTATTTTGAGGTTGGTAGTGGTTTTTTGTTTTGCTTTGGCTTTAATTGTAAAAAGCTATTAGCACTGACATATGGGAGGAAATTATACCTTCTACTGATTGGATAAAGTGAACATCTGAAGTACTGAAAGGTTTGGAGAAGAGTTTGAAAATATAAAACACTTTGTTTGAGGCCCTCCAGATTCTATTACCAATATCAAAGACCTTGCAGAAAGATGTTTCTGCTGGGCAGAAGTGTTTGAACCTTGCAAGGAGACCATAATTCATCCCTGCTGAATTAATCCCTTCCATTCTCTGAGAAAGTCTGTTCTGGGTATAGATGATATTCTTCACATCTGGCAGTTCCTATAGCAGGAAATTTTGGATCAGGAGTAAGGTAACAACAGGGCTAGATTTACTGGCTAGTTAATGAGAAAACACCAATTAACAAAAGGTTTCCTGCATCACAGGTGCGCTATTTCAGAAGCAGGAGTTCCTACAGAACTACACCACAGATATAAATCTGCCTGAAGTATAGTTTTATCTGTGTAATAAAACTATCCAAACACTGTTGTATGAGTTGAATAAATATTGCCATAACTACCAGAAGACATAAGAAACAGAGTGGCTGCCTGAAATCAAGCAATAAGATAGCAGGGTTACAAACAAGTGTCTGAATCAGGTGAAGGGATTTATCTCCCTTTATACTGAGATCTTCCTGTGTCCCGCTGGACACCTAAGAAAAGCCCTCGAGATTCTTCACTACTGCAGAGAGATACATAAGAGTTTTTCTAAAAGAAAGCATGAAGATGTGAAGCAAACTCTCTGCCTCTGTAAACTGAGAAAAAATTATCTTTAATACTTATGTTTCCAGCTCTGTTTTGATCCATTACTTTCACGGTATGCTGTAACAGGATTACCAAAAAAAACCCCACAACTGTAAAATCCTCCAAAATTAGAAATGGTAAATTATTAACACTGATCTACTGAATGCAGTACTTTTATATTATGATTTATTTATTAAGAAAACTGAAACAAACCTCAGTACCTTGACACTCTTTTGGATAAATATGACCCTTTGATGCCTGTGCTGATACCCTTCCAATTAGAGCTGCTTGACAATTCCATTGCATTTGTCTTCTGTTTTTCCAGAAACAAAATAAAACCATGTAGGCCAAAGACTGCACCAGGCAATCTGTACGTGGTGGTTCACAAAAGGTTCTGGGGCTGATGGCACATGAGCTGCATGCAAGCAATCCTTACAGAATTCAATGGTGTCTCACTTGGCTTGCAGCAACTTCAGAAACACACTCAATGAAATATCCAAGGGGAGAGCATAAGGTGCAACAGAGCAAAGAGAGGAGATCTGTCTTGCAGCGCAATTCTGCCAAATCTCTAGACAGCATTATCTGAAAAAACATTCCAGAGGCACTTAACAGTGGCAAAGACTAACTGATTTGTGAGGTGGAGGTGACACTGTAATCTTTTACTGCCAATAGTAGAAAGATTATCAATGACAAAATAACACTATCTAAGTTATAGTGATCCATTATAATAATTCATGTGAATTTGGCACCAGTTGTGCAGAATATCACACATCCAAAGTTCAGAGCAGCAAAACAACAGGTATCGGTACCTGCATTTATCAAACACTAGGTTAGACAAGAAAAAGACAGCTACTAGCTGCACTACTGCATTTCAGGAATCTCTCTTCATTTCCTCAAGGACATGACAGGCTTAATGGTATACTGGGTGATACCAAAGGAGAAGCACAAAACACATTACATATGCAGGAGTTCTGATTTTAAAGCAAATAGTGTGGCTGAGGATACTGCTGGAAGACCAAAATGAACACATATGTGAACCCATACTTTCAAAATTTGGCACCTACAGTTAGATTCCGCTGGACTTGAACTAAAATTTCAGTTAAATGTTACTGCATCTTCCTGACCACTTCTTTGGGAATTAATTGATGTCCAACCTCTGAAGCATTAATACAAGGTCTATACTTGTTTAAGTGGCTGGGAAGAGTCCATGTTAGCTGTGGTCTCTGTGACAGGGAATTAGGGCTGAGTGAAGAAAGACTTGCTCTGACATTGATGACTAAAATCATGTACTATTTCTCATTCAAAGCTTTATGAAACTCCTATTACCAACCTATCAAAACTCTCACTTCAGTCTTAGCTTTGTGCAAGCAAAGTCCTTGTAATTTCTTTAAGCACTTGCCATGAAAAGCATGGAGCAGGTAGTGTGGGGACCAGTGAGGTGCCCCAGCATAGTATCACCAAGCATAGATGCTGCAACACAGATATCTCCTTATCTGTGTGCAAATGAAAACACAAACAGTTGTGATCTCCACACTACAAACAAAATATCTCCAAGTGTCAAAACAAGTTGTGGGAAGGAAGAGAAAGACCGAGAAAAACCCCATCTGCAGACAAGTCTCTTGGTTAACCTACCACAGTGAAACCATGCCAGAAGCTGAGAAATTATTGTCTAATGCCTTGTGTGGATTGACCCACATTTCCATTTATGATAGGCTGCTGCCAACAATCTGCGCACGGACAGACTTTGTAAGAAGAGAACTAACAAGAAATGCAAGAAAGACAAAGATTAAAGGGCTGATCAAAGGATCCCAAGAGCAGGATTCTTAAGGAATCTCAACATCTGGCTTCAGACTGTGCTCATCTTCCCAAAGCTAAGCTTGACTTAAGTATGAGTATTAAACTGCTATCAGGATAACAGGCTGAGGAGAAGTACAAGGAATTTAAAAACTCTGTGTAGGGTGGAAGACAACCCAACAGCATCAATAAGACTAATACGTGTGCAAGGAGATGAAGAAAAAGAACTGTAAAACCATGGTATGTCTTCTTGGAGGACAGGCAAGCAACAGTTACACCTTTTGGGGCACATGTCTCTCTCACTGCTTCGTATCTGCTTTCTTCCCTGACACCTTTAACCATTTTGCTTCTAAATAATCTTCCCACTGTTGAAGATCATCCTGTATTGCTCCAGTTTTTACTATCTGTGGACTCCTTAAGTTAAAGTCATGCAGCATGACTGTAGGTCATGATAAGAGTTATATCAGGATGGATTTCAACAGCCTTTCTGTATTTTCTCACGTACTCTTTCATGAAATGACGAGTAAGTATACGATTTGAGAGACAATATGGTAATGAAAATGGAGACAGGAAATTATTTTAGTGGGCTGGACTTGTCAACAATCTGTCCATAAAAAGGAAAAAATTCTAAGTACTCTAGCTTCATTGAAGCTTCTATTGACATGAATGGGTCTCATTTATTTGGAAATATTCAAGGCTGGAACATCCTTCAATTATTTGTACTTTGATGGCAGCCTTTATATTAGCTTTCTAAAGATATATTTTCTAGAGAGAGCCCCAGATGAAAGGTCTGATTGCAAGTTTAGGGACATTTCTGTACATACTCCATAAACGCACACATATACGCATATATGAACCACAACGTAGAATATACGTCTTCTATCTGAAGATGTTCCAGGATCTCTCAGATATCTAACTTTAATTGCACCCTTCTTTTACCATTATTTCCCTTCAAGCCAATAGGAATAAATAACTGTTACTTCTGTTTTCTGCAAGGGTCTGTCATCCATCTTTGTTATTAAAAATTCAGCCATAACAACATCAACAAATTTAGCCTGCTCCATAACAAACAACTGCTCCATAAGTTTTCAAATAAAAATGCAACACAGATGACTGGTTACCCTTGGAAATAATTCTTAGTTGTCAGGTAATGAACAATCTTTAGAGAAGATTAGGTTAGGAGGGGTCCCAGCTATTTGGCTATCTTCAGTGCAATTCTGAAGTGTCAAAACTTTAATCATTGTAAGGATATGCTAGTTTGATACAACATTTATAGGATGCTGCTGCAACACACCTCAGTGAAATGGTCTCTTGGATACCCTCTCTCTGTATTGCTGTGTAAACCAAAAAGTGTGCCAGAAACTGCACTGCAGCAGAGCATATTTCCTTTCCTGAAAAATCCATTATAGGCTGGTTCTTTCACTGCAATGCCCTCCAAGCCTTAGCATAAGGTTCACATCCCTAGTGGCATAGATCCTTTCTCCACTCCTCCTCCTCCCCTCAAACTCTGACCAGTTCATGTCTACAGTGGGTGGTTACTGTCAGAAAATTCCAAATTGCCAAACTTCTGCAGAAATGCAAAACTGGCTGTAGTACAACATTGCCTCTGCAGCTGTTAGGATTTTTTGTTTGCTGAGTATAAATAGGAGATGAGTTCTGCTCTGCAGGCATTTGGAAGCAATTCCCTCTCTGGATCCTACCAATTATGTTATCTATCTGGCAACATGGTGTTGCAAGTTTGTGACGTGCAAAGTGGAAAGGTATTCCCTTCTCTGGGAAAGGTACTAGTCCTTTTCAAGGTGGAAAAGTAGATCACTAAAACAAATGCAAACTTTAAACATCTGTGGTATCTGAAAATGCTGCACAGGTACATGTTAAGAAATTATCTGTGTTTTGAAAACTGACAGGGCTTTAGATGGTCTTAAATCAGGCTATTAGCAAACTCAAAAGCAACACAAATTTTGCCCGAATACTCCCAAAGAATAGAAGCATGTTCCAAAAAGAGTACACAATTTTGCTTTGTCGTTGAACTTATAGAAAGCATTTTCTTAACTGGTGAGATTTTAAATATAATTGAAAAAAGAACCTTTAAAGATTCTGACTGGGCAATCCACTGAGAGTAGCATGAAAGTATAGCTTCAACTACACAGAAGCATTTGAAATTGCAAAATTTCAGTTTTATAAAAGAAGTGCAATTAAGGCAGAAAATAGTTGAAATTTCTTTCCACGACTTCCTTTGTGCTCTCTACTCCTGGTGAACTTTTACAAATCTCTCACAATATATTACTTGTTTCTTCTGCCCATGTGCACGATTTCTCTCTAGTGTGATCCTCTAAGTTGGTGGATTTGGCCAGTAATTATCATTGCAACTGTGTTTGATAGATTTTATTGTGATAATCTACTGCCATGAAGAAAATAACTCTCAGATGCTTTTCCCTTCACTCATTCCTATTCCAGGTCCCTGCCCATTGTATGTAAGTTAGTATTTACAGTGATAAGATGTCTGTGAAAAGATGTCAGTGATAAGCAATCTGTTATGTACCTAAAGAGTGGGTTTATGTATAATGGCTACAGGTTACATAATTAGAGCACCATATTTAATTTGCTTGTTAATTTTCCAAAAATGCAGGAAAGAAAGGATAAATAATTGTGGAATATTATGGATTTGAACAAAATATTCCTAAACATATTATGTATGCCTCCACAGTCAAAATATGAAATGAATAATAACCCTCTATTTACTTGACCTCATGTCTAATGCTTATTTTTTCATATTAACAGGAATTACATTGTTGCAAATCAGCTAGTCTTTAATATATCTGATTTTTCAAGTTTTTCAACCCACAAAGCTCTTTAATAAAAGAAGGCTCAAAGATGTATTTTTAAGCTCTTTATGTCAAATGGCTAGCTGGTACAGCATAAGGGTAATTTCCTTAAATGTGGTACAAAAGAAGCTGTGGGAAGTCCTACAGTCTAACAGTTGACATCAGAAAAACTTTGGCTTCTGAGGTTGGCCAGGATGATTCCCATGGTCCCCCTATTATGAGTCTCATACAATAATACCACCAAAAATATTTTACCTTTAATATTTCAAGCCCAGGGTACAAACCAATCTGCATCTGAAATTCCTGAGAAATTTAAATTCTCTATGTTAGGCTGATTCTTTATTTGGCCATACACTGATCTCCCCTTTATTATAGCTCCAGGGCAAACACTGCAATTTATACCATAATATTTTCTGAAGCAATGTGTAGCTGATAGTCAATATTGACTCATGTGTTAAAAAGATACCACATTATGAACAGTTACAGGAAAAGCAAAAACAGAAATTGAGAGCTGCCTTTGTAAGTGAGCAACTCTGTTTTATTGAGAATTAATGCTATAATCAGGAAGACTCCAATCAATAGTAAGTTAAGGAGATTATAACAATGTATGAGAAAACAATATGGATACCTTGAAAATAAATTACCACACCTTAGCTACATTTCTTAGCTGAGTTTTATTTTGAAAACCAGTATCTCTCTGATCCCTGCAAATGGTATGCTATGGAACATAAAAAGGAGATATGATCTCCATCCAAAAAATAAAAGTCTGAAGGAAGATGGTTTAAACCATCCTCTTTGGATTAAAAATACGTAAGATTTTCAGACACTGCAGTTTTAACATAAGATTTAATCAACTGCAAAGCTGCGTGCTTCCATATGTAAGTCTCATCTATGGGCAAGAATCCTCAAATATGCCTTTAGATATATAAAACCAGCATATGTCAACATTCTCCACTGCTTTAACTTCCTACTTGAGTAGTCAAGTGTCTCTCAGAGTATCTGCACGTGCTGTTATTTACTACTGCCTATTTAATTTTCTCCTATTTTTATTCTGGACAGGGCAATAATTTGTCCTTGATGAGCACACTGGTACAAAATCTCAGGGCTGACGTTCACATCCTAATGGTAGCAGTATAGCAAATTACCAAGAGGCTGCAACTCATCAAGTGTGGGCTGCCCAACTGTGGTGTAGTAAAACTTAGTTCCGAGCATCAGTGAAAGGATGGTTATGCTAATTTATATTTTCTTGCAGTAGGGCAAGTGAAGAACGTACATGCAATCAATTAACAACAGCTACTGTGTCTCAGCTAATGGGGGCAACCTATTAGGCTGACATAATTCATTGTGCATTTGAGCCTTTCATGAAAAGTGGCCCACCTAAAGAGGCTTGCTCCTAAACATTTTTCATGTTGCCTCTTTGTTTTGTATTGTGGATTAGCCAAGGAAGCTACACCAGCAGTCTCTTACATTTTCACCCTTCTTCAGTAATCCAAAGTACTAAAGTCTCTTCAAAAACCCAGTCTGGGATTTTTTATCTGCTTCCCACAGTTCCTTAAAAGCTTAAAAAAAGTATGATCAGTCTCATGAATTTGTAACCATGGCTCAAAGCCTCTGCAAAGTAGAACCTGCTTTAAAGTTAGATCCTGTAATGAATTTTTGCCCCAAAACCAGGATAACTGAAATATGTTAAGCAGTTTCCCTTCCATATATTTTTCAAAACACAGGATATAAACATCCTGTATGTTCTGTAGACATTTCAGCAGGTCCCAAAATTCTTTAGAACAATAGTTTCAGTTCAACATTAGGAATTACAGACCATCAGTAATACTTCATACTGCAAAGAGAGAACCTGCTTCTAGGACACAGCATCTGTAAAATGCTGCATGTAGCACCCTTGCTGATACCAGATACTTAAGATCAAAGTCATAGATTGGACAAGCATAACTCATGTCCTTTACAAAGCCCTTAAAATACAGGTTACATCAAAAAATCCTTCGACTGCTTTCAAATACTGACAGACAGATAAACCTGTCAAGCAATTTATAAATGCTTTTAGCAAACTTCTGAATTTTGTTCAGGAGGCTAAGGCAGATTAATGGAAATATGCAGTTCAGTTGTAAAACTGAAATTGCTTCATGCTACTCTTCTTCATGCTTAACTCTCCTTAAGGATTTATATGGCTCTTTCACCACTGATGTTTTGCTACAGACTTCAGTCCAGTATTTTGAGTACCATATTACTATCCAAAGATGATCATAGATTGCATTTACACTAACACATGGTAAATCTTTGAAAAGAGGAAGGATTTGAATGGGCAGGGAGATGGGACAGTCAGGGCTGGAAATATTAACCTGCTGTATAAGGAACCTAGACTTGGCAGAAGCAAATCCAGTGTTTCTGTATTTTCACTGCTAAGAGGGTGGAAAAGATTTATACTGCATTGCATCAAATGCGCTGGGTGAAATATTAACATAATGAGGAACAATTAATTTGAAATCAATGTACCTTGCTGCAACTACATATAGTTTAGTGTAGACGATAAACAGAACTCGACCCTTTCAACTTCTGAAACCTGTTAGAAACCTGATGAAACCCGAACCTGTTAGAAGCCAGATGCACCATGAAGTTTTCCATTTAAAACCCAGTGTGATTCTTCCTGGAATGATATTATGCCCCTGACTCCCTGTTTTCCTTAAAACCATATTAAAGTTAATGCAGCTCATTACTAATGATATAGTTCAAATAACAGCAAATTGAGTAAAACACATATCCATAACTGTATTTTT
This sequence comes from Aegithalos caudatus, assembly GCA_013389925.1. Taxonomy (NCBI): domain Eukaryota; kingdom Metazoa; phylum Chordata; class Aves; order Passeriformes; family Aegithalidae; genus Aegithalos; species Aegithalos caudatus. The sequence goes on from WEIU01001193.1 coordinate 253,423, forward strand.
TAAAAAGTAATTAAATCAGTGCCCACAAAATTTGTTTGCAGAAACTGTGGGTTATTATTCCACCAAGTGTTTCAGTTTCTATCAACACAGTCAGTGATTCTGGTCACATTTTTGGTCTTTCCTAAGGGACATTCTGGGCATAAGAACATCATAAAAACAACAGTAACAGCTGAATTATTGTTCTGGAGTTATTGAATTAAATCATAGGAGAATTGGAAAAATACTTACGCTCCACAAAGTAAGAGCTGGCATCAATCTTCCAGATGATTTGACCACGGTGAGAGCCATTGACGCCACGGTTCTTGTAGTCCAAAAAGTTTTCCGACAAGACCTCATCTATAAACAAAGAACACTGGTCTCAGTAGGTTCCTGTTATGACAACATTCACAGCAGAGAGTCAGGCTAAAAAACCTTAGGCTTGACAGAACATACTAGAGGTACTAGAGAGCTTGGCATCACATACTGAGAAATCAGATTTATCATTCATTTATACTACTTAAAAGTTCAGCCAAAGTGGCTGAAGCAGCAACCCAGGCTGGGCTGGGCCACGGCCTCATTGCTCCAGCTTCAGTGGGATGAAATGGCTTTCACATCTGTGCTCTAACAAAGCAAAAGGCCACAATCCCTACCTGCAGAGACCAGCCAGCAACATCTTGGGCTTTTCCTTTTCATGATAACAACAGTTTTAATTTCAACAGATATTTGTACAAATGTGCTTTAACCAGCTCAGCTTTGCTTGCTTTGGAAGAAGTCCTGGATGGGTGCTGAGACTCAGTTCTGAAGACAATTATGTTATCAGTTGCATTAAAAGTGAGAAAAAATGTGAACCACTCAATCTGACATTAAAATACTTCACTTGTAAACACTGTGAAGAATTGGCTTTGTTTCAAGAAAAAAAGATAATGCCATCAACAAGGGACTCTGTGCCTGAGGACACAGGGATGGCATGACCAACTGCAGAATGGAAGAGGCAGCCCAACAAAGATGAGAAACCCAAAGACTATCACAATAGTTTAATAAGGGAGACTAAATTGAAGGAAACTACACTTTCACTGAAAGAAGAAAGCAGCAAACAGATGTGAATATTGTCCCATTGGCTTTACTTAGCCATGCTCTCAAAGGAGGAAGGTGAGTGAATACCAATACTGAATTCTTTGGTGTTACTCTCCTGAGGGATTACAACAGAAATCCTTCTAATTAGGTGATTAATAATTGCAATGGATAATTATAAATAGCAATGCTATCTACAATAAATTTTCCCTTTGCTGACTTGCTAATTGTCAGGAATTATTTCACCAGCTGTGTTTCATGCTCTGTTTTGAAGTGCATCTGTGCTGTAATCCTTCAATAGCAAAATCCTCTGGTATGATTTCTGTTCTCCCTTTGTACTTTTTAGTTGGCTGTGTCTTCTTCTGAATTCCAGATTATAATTATCTAAAAAAAGCAGGTAAGTATACAACTGTTACTCTCAGAGCACTGGTTTACTTATGAATACCTTTAGTAAAGGACCATCCTGGATACATATAATCAAGGATCATGCACATCATTCTGTGGAAGTAGAACATTATATACTTACAAGAAGACTTAAACCTGTCCCTATTGCATTGGTAGGGAAAATACTTTATACTTAAAGGTGGGCATATACTGAAATGTTGCATTGAGCTGGAGCCTGGGAACTCTGCCTGCCTTTCATCCTGATGAGGCAGAGAGGGTATCCCTCAGTTCCAGCATGCTGCTCTCTGGCTTCATCACTTGTGATGTTTATTTGTCATATTTAGTCTCTGTAAGCTGCTGGAGATGCTCCAACACCTGCCCTGTTATGATGATGCATGGGTGATTACTGTCCCTCAAGATACATTGTTTATAAAATACCATGCTTGCTTAAGGAGGCTTAGCTGAGCTGGACTGGATGGTCTTGCTTAAGAAACTGCAGACAGTTTAGGCCAGAGTTTAGTAGCACGGGAGATCCCAGAATCAGCTTTAAAATACTGTGTTCACAGGCAGTAATCTGTGGAGACCAGCTGGCACTTCCACTGTTGCTGCTTCCTGCAGCTGGCACAAAGACAGTGTGAACTCTGCCACACAACCCCTCTAATTTGACAGACGCTGACATATGCCCATACCCAAACTAAATCACATCCCTATGGCAAGCTGAGCCAATGGGGATGACTCCAGAAAACCCTTCCCTCTATTTTGTTGAAAAAGTGTAGGAAGCCTGGAAAACCAGGCTGAGAAGAATGTTCACTATCCATCTGCATGTCCAAGGTAAAAGACCATGGGAAAGGAAGGACAAGCAAACCAGTCTATGGTTACAGCTGACAGGTGAGACCACAGGAAATCTGGAACAAGCTGCTCCCACTGAGTAACACCTGCACACTGCCTCCTGCCATGGAGGCAAGAGACAGGGACGTGTGGGAAGCATCCAGAGAAAAGCAGGTCCCCGGAGAAGGAATACATACATGGAACTAGACACATGTACACAGTTTATGGATGGTGGCCACTGATGGAGTACAGGCTCAGGCATCAGAAAAGATAATTTAATATGAGCTTATGGAGTTCTGCAATATGCAGAGCACCCAAATAGGAGCAGTGAAGCCTTTAAGTATAAAACCAATTTTTATACAAAACATATTTACAAATGTCATGATTTAGAAATCCAATATGTAGGTTGTTCTCACTGTCAGTTTTAACCCTGTCTCTTTTGAAAGAGATAAGTCCCTAATTACAAAAAAATAATAAATATTTTCAGTCTCATAGAAATCTATGTTCATTGGGATTTTTGAAGCCAGAAAAATTTTATCTCTAGAAGAATACATTCAGGTGCAAAAGGGAAGTCTTGCTCATTCAGGTTTTGAAGGTATGTATTTCTGGAAGGTGAAAGATAAGAAAGAAATATCCTCTGGCAAGTTAAAAATAGCAGTAGCTGAAACTCATCAGGAGGCTGGAATGTATGAATATGCCTGGTCGACCTGTTTTAATTGGCAAATAACACTATTCCAGGCATGCTATTCCCTGAATAAGCACATTATGTATATAGCACATTGACAAAGAAAATTGTGCATGTGATATACAACGCTGTTTAGTGCTGTTTGTGCATATGTATGTACATGTATTTATCAACATTCATGCCATAGATAAGCGAATAGATGTTATGGTATGCTAAGGAGAAAGAGTATGTGCAAAGGAAAAAAAAAACCTATTTCCTGTTTCTGTTGAGAATCCCCATAACAAAGGAACTGACCTTCAAATATGTTGCATCATAATTCCCAAAGGTAAATGGTGAAATTCTTCATTTCACCTCCACACAAAATGAAGAGCAGAGTTAATGCTATTCCCTTTTATGTATTTCAGGCAGTAGCTAATGCCTTCTGACATTTTCCCAATGAAGCATTGTAATGCAACTCCGTCCTGCTATTTTTGAAATGTGATTAACCTTTCAACTAGGTATCTGCTTCCTCTGCATAGCTTGGGTTTGACCCTGCCTGGCCAAAAAGCAAATACTTTGCAATTGCTCTCAGGTCTGTGGCTTCATTTCCCTGGGCAGCAGACAGCTTACTAATTAAGGATTAAAATTGGGGGAGTATTTGGGATGTGCTGCACTTCAAACATCATTAGTTGCTCCTAGAGCCAGAGCTGGGGATGGTGAGGGTGTCTAAGCTGGGGAGCCAGCAGATATTGCTCTCTTCCCCTCCTGCCCTTGGGGCATGCAGAAGTGCCAGCTGTCTCTTGCTTGAGAGGGGAGGTGGCTGCAGACCTACAAGACTTTGCTGGGACAGGAGCAGCAGGTCCCACAGACCACCCATGGGCCTTAGAGAAAACAGGGAAGGTGACACACAATCAGGAGCCAGGCAAACCCCAATCCAAATAGCAGCCAGAAGGAGCAAGGCACACTAGCAGCAAATGACAGCAAGTGCTTTGGGAACCAGCAGCAATCTGGTTGGACTACTGATGGACTGCTTCTCCTCACCAAACCAGACACTGCCAAGCACAGCCTTTTACTGCTAAAAATATTCTGTGCAGTCACTTCCATGCTGAGCATCCCAATATACTTCACAAGCACTAGAGAAAGATAAAGAACCATGACCACCAAAGAAAGTTATCTTTCAGATGAAAGACAGAATCCAATTGACGAAAAGCATGCTGTTCTTCAGAGGAATGAGGGAAAATGTTGATAAAGGCCGCCCCACACAAAGATCTGTGAATAATATAATGGGGATTTCAAGTGCTGTCAGCAGCCTACACTAAACAGACAGGACCTCAGTATTTGAAAGTTTGTCTGAAATTCCCACAGAGAAGTAATCATAGTCAATACATCTTCCTCAGAAGGATTGATGGGATTTTAAATTACAAATAGCTGAGTGACCCTTTTGTCTGTTTGGTTTTACTTAGGAGGCAGAAATTAAAAACAAACTCCCCTTTCTTATACAGCGTTTTGCTAATATATATGACTAGCCCATCTTTTCACAGTCTCTAAGACTAACAACAACGAAATTTAAAATAATATGTGCTTCTTTCAAAGAAACAAATAATTAACATGGGACAGGAATACAACATCAGATAGATTCCTGAACTTGATACTGTATTCCAGTCTCTTATGCATCACTAATTTGATTGAACACTACATACTACAACACTGGCTTCCTGTAAATGTAATGGAATTATGGCACAAAAATAAAAGCTACACTTCATGTCTTGATCCCTTCTGAAAAGGAAATGCTGTACTTCTGAAATTACATAAGGATTTCTAGTCTTCAGCTAAATAAATCTGTGTTAGTTTGAATTTTAAAAGTGTTTTTGGTCTATATGTATGTCTATATTATGACATACAATAGCTAGAAAAATGCTTTTAAAAAATAATTTTCTGTACAAAGAGGCTGAGCTCTGGTTGATCTGTTTTGGAGCTACCATGGAAAGCTGCAGGAGATTTTTTAAATCACTGAATCAATTAGGTAGGAAAAGTCCTCTGAAGTCATCGAGTCCAACTTATGCCCTAACACCACCTTGACAACTATTCCATAGCACTGAGTGCCATGTCCAGTCTTTCCTTAAACACCTCCAGGGACAGTGACTCCACCAGCTCCCCGGGAACCCCGCTCCAATATCCAGTCACTCTTTCCGTGAGGAAATTCCTCCTAATGTCCAACCTAGACCTCTCCTGGAGCAGCTGGAGACTGTGTTCTCTCATCCTATTGCTGGTTGCCTGGGAGAAGAGGCTGGGCCCCACCTGGCTACAATCTCCTTCCAGGTAGAGGAAGGGATAATGTCTTCCCTAAGCCTCCTCCATGTTGAACATCCCGAGCTCCCTCAGCCACTGAACTTCACAGGACATGTGCTCCAGACCCTTCATAAAGTATCAATAAAATAACATTATCTTGCAAAATAATAGAAGAGGTAAGCCATAAATAAGCTTCATATTTCTGATGTTTATTCTCTTATGACCCAACCTATCACTTGAAGGAAAATATAAAATGATGACAAAAGCCTCTGCTATTCATAAGTGGAGCTTGTAGTGATTTGTATCAGGTCTTGAAAGTCTTTCCTTTTGCAATACTTTAGCATTGCAAAACCCAGCCCTTGGAAGCTGTTCTTCCTAAGAGCTGCACAACAGAAGCAGTCATCATTCTGCAGAAGAGAAACTACTAATGAGAAACATATGCCGAAGATGCAGATCCCAAATTCTTATTTACAAAGATACCACCTTTAAAAAATTTACAAATAATAGTTAGGAACATTTCCATTGACTTCAGCTGCTATGTATTAAACTCCAGTGTGAATTGAAACTTCACTGTTAATTCATTTGCCTATCTCTGCTGCTGACAATTAATATACTGCAATTTACAGTTAGCATCCCTCCTTCTATAACTTCTTAGGGAGAAGAGTTCTGGAAAACAAGGGCCTAATCCTTCACTGGTGCTGCAAGCTCAATTCCCAGTCTAAGAGTTTTGCACATGCTTTTTTCAAGCACATAGAGTGAATCATGGAGCAGTTCCATTCTAATCCCACAAAAATTAGTCCCTTGCCCAGCTGGAGGAAAAAAAAAATTGGGAGGGAGAAATGTGAACAATGAGTGGAGAAGAGCAGTATGAGGAATACATGTCAAGAGAAGGATGGAAGGAAAGTAGAAAGGGAGATGAACTGTAATAAAATGGAGAGTGAGTTGGTCAAGTCAGAACAATTCTTGGTCACTGAGGGCAGAAGATGGTGGCCATAAGTAAAACTGCTCCAGGCACATTAGAAACGGCAGGCATGGTGGATTTCAAACCTGAAGCAGAAAGAATTACTCATTGAACCTAAATGACATGTCAGCCACTCCCAAACCCAAGGAGCCTCAACTTTCAATGAAAGACTTTTATCTTTGAACATCTAGCTTACTTTCAGAGCCACTTATCACCCTCTACCACTCCAGCATTCTCCAAATTACTGTTGGGAGATAACATTTTCATTTTTCATGACACCAACAATTAAAAAAGCAAATGACTAGCCATTACAGAGACCCCTTAAATCTTGGCAATGATATGCTTGTGGGTTTCCAGAAAGCTCTGGATGAACTGTGGATCCAGTTCTTCCTCACTTGCACTTGAGCTAACCACACTGAGAGCTTGAGCTCTGTCACTCAAGGGACTTCCTCTCCTTCCCTGCAACAGTGGAACCTCTGGCTAAAAGCAGAGCTGATGGCAATGGACTCTATTCTTCTATGTTGTCCTTGCAGTGTTAGGGAGCTGTGCTCCAGAACAACCCACCTCTCATATTTCTCTCCTGTAACCACAAATCTTCTGCTGAAAATATAGAAGGAATGAGGAAAGTAAGGAGTGGAGGCTCAGCTATAAAAGCTTGTGGGGCCTAAAACCCCCATAAGAGATGTTGGGTTGCAGTGGGAAGGGCACCTGTCCAGTAGTACTGGTGTCATTTGATTCTGCATACCCTTATAAGTGTGATAGCACCACACAGCTGTCAGTGCTACGCCAGCTGTGCCCATCCCAGCTACAGGCTTTTCCTTTAAAGCTCCTGCACTTCCAGATTTATTCCTGCAGGAGATGGACCACATTTGGGTCTCAGTACAGCAACAGCTCTACTTCACCTATGCATTGCACAAACTTATTCACAAATAATGACATCAGGTTTGCACAGAGAACTGAAGATGGGAGGGAGGAATCCAAACAAGGATGAGCCTGACTTCTCCAGTGCATACTGATCTGTGGTAAGGTACAACATAGAAGAATTTTGCTTGCTTATTTTTAATATAACAACAAAGTTTTCACAGTCAGCGGAAGCTTCCTCATTGACTACAGTGCAATTTGGAAAATGAGGATCAGGTCAAAGCAGTGCAGCCAAGAAATCTGGAAGAAAATTTTAAAATAAGAGACGCTGCAGGCCCAAGGCAGTATGAAGACAAGATTTAAATGGACATTGGAACATCTGAAATGTGAACAAGGATGACATGTTTCCAGGTTAACAATGCTCATTAAATAGGGGGGAAATAATTTGCAGTATTTGAAAAATGGATTTACAGAAATGATGGAAGACATAACAGCAAACAGTAAATTGGAGTGGAGGTTGTGATCTAATAAAGCAATAGAAACAAAAATCCAAACACAACTCAGATGTGTACACGGAAGCACCACAGTGCAAAGAACCTCTTGAGAATCTGGATTGATTTTATCTGAAAAATAGTATTCAGTTATAAACTTATTACATAGTGAAAGATCTCCAGTGAACAAAAAAATGCCTTTAGGGCTGGAGAGATCAATGGATTAGAAAGATTACAAAAGCTAAATGTCATCACAGTCATTACAGTAGTTGTGGAAGGCAGCATGGGAATATTCCAGTGTAAGGAACAGTGTAATGGAAGTGTTATAAACACGAAGGAATGGGATAGATTTAGTTCTAAACCAGAAAACTAAGAGAAGAAAAACATATGCTGAACCTTCAAAATCCACACGGCTGGCCTGACAACCTCTCCAAAACAATTTTTTCTGCTTTAAGCCTTATCCTGCCAAGAATTTTATGTCTGTTCTGTCCACTGTTTGTGCCATGATTGATTCTATCCAGTCAATGGTCTGAATATGCTACATGCCTCTTTTTCAGGATTGAAGCCAAAATCTGGGATGTGGTGCACCAATATCCCCATCTGATTTCCTCCAAAATATTTTACCAGGTGATCATTACTGACTTCACTGTAAGTCTGGGCTACACAGCAATATGGGCCATCCTTGCACAGCACAGAGGCAGTTTCATCCACAGGCATAAGGACCCTAGAAATCACTGAGAAGGCATGAGGATGCAGTACTCCCTGTCTGCATTATTTCCCTTTCCTGATATTCAGCATGAATAGTTGCAATGGAAAACTCCTGTCTACGCATTCACCTCGAAAGATGTTGATAAGAACTGTTACTTTATGGAGAAGTAATACATGAAAATGGGAATCCGTTGGCACACAGTGAACACCTCTGTCACATACTAAACATATTTAGGGAAAAGAACTGGCAGTCTGCAGGCTTCTTTACTACGAGTTCCCTAAAAGACCATAAAGCACAGCACTACTACACTAATCACTCTGCAGAAGCTTTTTGGTGTATTGCTACAGCCAACGTTAAGACAAATGACAGCTGAACCTTGGAAGCAGTGAAAGGGAAGATATGTCAGAAGCCATATGTGTTGGGAATATTCAGAAACCCTACATTTAAGTATTGACTGTATCCACTTATAAAGGGGTGAATCAGATGCAAAAGCTAACTGTGCTCATGTCACAGTGGGTCTGTAAACAGCATATCCAGGTTTTGTCTGGCTGAAGGGGTGCCACCAGATACAGAACTGGGAAAGGCAAAAAGTGATAAATCACTCTCACTGGATTGAAAAGCAGCCAGGTGAAGGTGAGCAAGGTTGGAATAAAGAACTGATATTGCTGCACTAATGTATCTGCCAAGGCCTGTGATACCTGCTCCTCTGACACTTTTTGTTCCTGAAATAAATTGTGCTGCGCCTAGTGAAAGCTGCCTGGCCACTGGGAACCTCTGTTGATGTTTCACAGCCAGTGCAGAATTGGAGGTGTCCAACAAAGCTTAACTTGCTGAGGTGATCACAGCCAGCCATGGTTGCCATCCCCAGCCTGGCAAGAGACCCACCTACAAGATGACCTGCTGAGGAAGAGCCCTAAGACCACAGTGAAATTCTCTTCCAAAGGCCAAAGAAGGATAGGAAAGATGGATGACCCCAGGACACAACAAATCCAAATATCAACAAAATTCTCTCTAAGCAGGCACATTGTGAAGAGTTTTGTTTTACAGATGGCTGTATCTGAAGCAGAGAGGTGGAGCAACCATCCAAACATGGAGAGAGAACCTAAGTCGGGGATTAGGCCCGTAACAAAGACACCCCCAACTCCCAGCCTCATATACACATTGCTGTTTCTAACATTTTACATCTCTGCTGGCAACACTGACATGCTTTCTGCTTGTATGTATGGGACGTTTGGTAAAATAGCTGCACAAAAAATTCTGGTCCAAGTCTGACAGCAGGAAAAGTGTACATTTTTCCACTTGTCTCAGCAACACAGGCCATCTAAGTCTAAAATCAACCCAGAAAGTATTTAAACAAATGTTTAAATGTCTAATAACCAATAAGTCATTACATTTGTCAGGTTGTGGTGAATTGCCATTCTGGGGGAGAAATAACACCACAAGATGAAACACAGGAGGAAAATATTTTAAAGCTAAACTTCAGTCACTAATCAGGTGAAGACATTTCTACTTATATAAATTTGAGAGGAACTACTCAGGAAAAAGCCAGGTATGGACAGAAAATTGGATTCTTTAAGATTTGTGTACAAAGACATTTTTAATAAATAGCCTTCAATAATGTTTTGCTTTCATATAAGGCAATGTTGAAAGAAATAAAGCCTACTTTATATGGGTAAGAAAAGTATAATGTTAGCTCTGATAAACTCCTAACATCAGTGTGCACAGACACTGGAGCAAATGATTTTTTCAAAAGTCAGCTTTAAACGTTTCTCATTAGCTCCTTTACATCAGATACGGAGGTGATGACAGAAGTGAAATCTAGTAGCAGCTAAAATGCCACTACAGTAATTATAAAATAGCTCTTTATCTACAGGCAGCTGCCAGCAGTCCATATTAATTTATCTAAAGGGGCTTCATACTGTGGCAAATAGCAACAGCAAATGAGATAAGAGAGAAAGAAAGCCTTGAGATAAAATAACTGCAAATATTCCAGCTGCCTCACAGTGGCCATTAAATGAGAGTCCTTACTAAAAAAATATATCCTTTCTTCATTATTCATAACTGTTTTAGTTTCATTTTTTCCCCAGTGGGCCATTTCTCAACAAATAGCTTTTCTGCAAAGAAAACTTAATCCAGAGAGTTTTAAATAGCAACAGGGCTTTGTAATGTTCAAATTTCCTAGAGAACTTTTTTTGAGTGTTTACACATATTTTTGATTGTGGGTCTGTTTCTGACAAACTGCTGGATGTTCATAATACTATAGTTCTCTTGGGGGAAGACAAACGCACATTTCAGATGAGTTGTTACAGAGTGTAGAGATACCCCTGCGTTGCTCAGAGCTGGTAGATACTGTTGTCTCGGTTTGGGAAGACAGGTATCTGTCCAGGAAAACTGGAGTTTTCCTGGAATAGAGAATGTAACCCCTCCCCCTTCCCTCCAAATTATTATAATTTTGCAATTAAGGGCTTTCAGGCAAAATTATGGAAAGGATAACAATCTCTTTACTAATATTATAACAGTGCAAACAAAACAGTAACTATTACAGAAAATAATACTAAACAGAAAAAGAAACAAGGCGAGACCTCAAGAGCTTTGTTCTCACAAAAAAAAAACCTAGAGCAGTCCGGTCTTGCTGGGAGGCACCAGGCTGGAGACGGTGAAGCAATCCCGGGGCGGTGGGTGCGATCTGCTCTGCGGTGGTAGCTGGAGCGGCGGGGATGTCCCGGCAGGGGGGAAGGGGGACACAGCGTGTCCCGCTTTCAGGGTATGAAGATAGTAAATTTTCCTCAGGATTGGAACCAGTGAAGAAGATGATTCTTGTCCTGATGCAGCAGCAGTAGCCACGACACGACCTGCCTCCCTGAAGCCAAGGAGAAAAAGCCACCCTCCTCCCCAAAAAACTTCTCTCCCCCCCTCCCCCCTTTCCTGCCAAGCACTCTAAGCACCCATAAGCACCCAGCAATTAGTTTCCTAGCAACTTAATGGGACAAAATTCCCACAGTAAAGAGAAACAAATTCAACCCTCAACAACTATATAGAAGGGAAGTTAGAGTATCTCTGGAGTTCAAGCTTAGCAGGAATGAAATATAATTCCTGTTCCTGAAGGCACAGTATGTCTTAAGAAATGCTTGTTTTCCCAATTTACATATTTTTTGTCATCTCTCCACAGTTAATCTTAAAATGGGCTGAAGCAGTAACATCTGTATTTTAAGAAAGTCAACATTTACTATTCTCCCTTCATCTAAGGGTTTTTCTACGGCCCTTCATGAAAATCATGTACATGTGCATGGATGTTTTCAGGAAGCTTCAGGGTGGATGCTGTTTTTTGCTATGAGATACATGACCACCATTTTTTACAGTTTTCTGAGAGACTGACTGGCTGCTTAGTCCATTTCCTGAGACTATGAGCAAATGTTATGTCTAATAACCAGCTCTTACCTGCCTCTGCAAAGACAGGTTTTTTTTTTCCAGCTGGCCGCCCTAAGGAATGTGTAAATGGATAGATAGGGGAGAAGAACAGATATCTTGTGATAAAAGGAGCTGTGGCTCTTCAAAAGAGGAGCAAGCAGACAGAATCTCCACACAAGGATGACTCCTTCAACTCCTCTTTCAGGCTACTTTAATTTTTGAATAGCACCCCAAAATGCCCCACAGTATGAAAACATATGAGATACATGATTTCTGCTCCTTTTTTTTTTTTTTTAAACTCTTTTTTATAATCTTTATTTCCTGAGACTTGTTACACCATTATTCTGAAGTCTGAAGTTTATTGGGTATTACCAAATTTTTAGTGATGGCAGTGGTGGTGAAAACAGAGTAAGTTTTATGCATTTCAAAACCAGCACTCGTACAAAATTATTTGGAGATATTTCCTAGAATACTACAACGGCAAGCATTAAACTCCTACAACATAGAACTGCCTTCTGTTCTGCTTCTGCATACTCCCTTCCTGGGATACTCCCACAAGACAAATAAATACCAATTCCAATGCTCCCAACACCAAGGCTTAAAGAAAATCCACAACATACTGCTTGATATCCTAAGGATGCAAATAAACTCCCAGTACTCATGACTCTCCACAATACTACGCAGTGCTACATTCAAACCTTTCAACTCCAATTTCACCAACCCAAACAACCTCAGAAAGGATTGGGCTGTATCCACAAGCTAGATTGAGACAAACATTAGAATGACCAGCAGTGTTGCAATAGTTAACAGAGTTGCCAGACAAGTGATAATAATAGGCTTCAATATTAATCCTCTCCTGAGCAGCCTGGGAAAAGCTAACAGTTTCTTTGGTTCTCTTGTTCCAGTCTGGCTGCTAATTCAAAACATAGTTATAGATCAGTTTACATTGTGAAGGTCATACCCACAAGGCCAGGAACATTCCTTCTCTTAACAGGACTGCAGGCTCACAAAGTCTGTGCAAATGCAGACACAAATCTAAGCCATTAGGGATGCCTGGATCTCCAACCCCTATGGACTGGTCAAAACCACAAGACATCAGTGCTTTACTTCAGGTCAGAAAGGTGCTTTGTATTGACCCTTCTAACTGTCCCTACCCCACCATGAGATTGTGCTGTCACACAGCCACATTAACTCAATTCTGTCCTGATGAAACTGAACTGAAAGATGCACTACAACAACTCAAGGGCTTTCGGTCTGCCAGACTGAAACCGTTCTAAGTCAAGCCCCACAAAGGCCTTCATCAGATGTTTCCTTCTACAGACCCATTCCTACTGGTTCACACAGCCACAGTGCCAGTTATCTTCATTGATTCTGAGTATTTTTTGTGTCAAACAAACTCTAAAACCCGAGTGATCTTCACAGTCTTCCATGTTCTTTTAAGGCAACCAAAACCAAAGCTCATATTACATGAGTTTTGCAGGGGGGGCAGGAGTGGGAAGAGGGTAAGAGAAGAGAAAAAAGGGAATGAGGGATGCTGCTATCTGCTATTTCCTCAGTTATTTAGAGTGGGAACCTGAGAGAGTGAGACAAAACACCTTCAAAGTCATCAAGGATCAGCTATAATTTACTGGGGTATCTGGAGCAATGTATCCTGTTTGATATGGTAAATTAAGCAGGAGCATCAGTGTGTATTTTTATTTTTTCCAGCTATATTTCTATGTATTAATGTTGCCTATTANGTGTCTTCACAGCCCTGGATGCAATTCCTGACCTGTGAAACCCGGCTGAACAAGTTCAGTCAGTGTCAAATAGCCCTGTGTACATTTTGTTGACTTGAACTGAGGCAAGAGTTCATGAGTTGCCTGCACTACTTCAGGATAGGTGTACAGTATTTCATAGTGCCCCACGCTGGGGGCTGCTGTATCTTCTCATCTATTCCAGTAAAACACTTCACTTCAAACTTAACTGTAAACAAAAATAATTTTCTCTTAAGGCCAACACACCAGGCCAATTTCATGGCATCTATTTTAAATCCAGTCTCTGTATTTTTCCTAAAAGAATTAATTTTCAGAAGCCTACTTTTCTTTTCAAATAGGACATTTTATGAGGCTACTCATGGGAACAAGTATTGCAGCTTGGCTTATTGTAACCTCCACTCCTTTCCCTCCATGTCCTAAACAGTCATACTTGTGTATCCCTTTTTACAGTCTCCTCGATACCCTGAACTTATTTCCCAACGCCTAACACTTTGCCACCATGGTTTTTCTACATGCTCAGACCTACTATCCAGTACTTTCTCACATGTCCCCTTATGTCACCATCTACCTTTCCAGTATTGCCAGTATGTGAAGCCAAGCCATTTGGTTTTATCCACTAAACCACCTAAGCAACACTGTGGCTCCCTATGATGTCCCCTATTGCCTGCTCCAAAAGCTCATCTCACAACATCATATGCTTTATCTGGTTTTGGTTCTCTGTCTGGGCAAGATGAAATAGTGCCATTAGAACTAAAATATCTGCTTAGTTCCAGGCATACCTTCCAAATAGACAAGGAAAGTGATTTACCAACATTTCCTTTTGTGGGGGCACCAATTCTTTACAAAGTCACTGGTTTTCAAGAAGCACTTAAAAACTTCACATTCTTAAGACCCCTAATACACAGAGAAATGTATTGAATGTCTGAAATGTCTGAAACTGATCTATCATTTTCAAAATTTACCAGAGAGCAGAGTTAATATAAAGTCCAGTCTCAGCACCAGGACTATTTTCATAGGAACCAAACCAGGTTAAGAAAAGCTAATTTTATACTGGAGTGAAACAATCAAGTAAAAGTGGATTGAAACCATTTCTTATTACTCTTATGTGGGGCTGGATTTACTAGATGGAGTTGCCAAAAATATGCTAATGTACATGGCTCAATATAGCTTCCAATACACAATAAAAGGAAAAAAAAGCAAAACTTTCTGGGGCAATTTCAGACTGTCTCAGTCTATAATTATTGTTCATATCAAAATATCCTGTGGCTATGGAGAAAAAGGCATTCTCACAAGGTTTTAAAATTATTCATATTCTTGACTTGTAAAACTTCTCATCTGTCACAGATTACTCAAGGACTCTCAAGAGGAAATCCTGAAAATATTATACTGTCTTGATACAGGAGGTGTTTTCCCAACATCCAAATGGCTTTAAAATGAATTTATCTTGAAATGTCAAGAAACCATCAAGAGAAAACGTTCTTGTATCTTTGCTGAAGAAAAAGTGAGTGCAAGGACTGCAACCAGTAACTCAGAAAGGAGCAGAAAAGATTCTTGCCATATATAAATCCACTTTAAGACACTTTAAGACTCCTTAAGGGAGCTGTATCAGCTCACTGCTATCATTAGCTCACATTACCCTAATGTCTACAACTTACAAAAAGCAGCAAGGAACCTAAAAGAGGAAGGGGTAACAGGGACCTACCTATGAGATACATGCCAATCCAGTCCCCTGCATCCACTTCCTCTTTTATATCCCAGTATATCACTAGGTCCTGTGAATGCCCAATGGAGTAGTAGGAGCTGCTGACCATCAGGGTGGACCGGCTGTCTGAAGTGACGAGGTCGGTGTCACTGGTAGACCTAGGAATAGTGACTGTCTCATGGGAACTGTTCCTGATGTCCATGTTATGGAACTGGTCAGGGTTATAGCTGTATCTGAGAGGCTCTTTGCACCGGCGCCGATTTTGTGAGTTCCTAGATGGAGATGCCATGGCTGCCAGGCCCAGGAACCTGTTTTGGTACAGATTCTGTGAAGAAAAAAAGAAAGGATAGTATTTACAGTGTTATTAATTTTTCAGTGACATCAGGGTTCAGGAAAAATAGTAAGTTACAGCAAGAAAATAGCAGATCTCTTTTCATTTATCATTGTAAAAAAGAGACACGAAAAGAGGCAGCAAGAACAGTGCTAACCCAACTCCTACTCTGTAACTCTTACCATGAGAGCAAGTGTAAGAGCAAGCCTTGCTCAGCCATAACTGAGCTTGGCAGTGTAAGGAAATTAATAGGAGCTGGCATCCTCCATGTTAAAGCACATGTCCAGACACAAACACCATGACTACTGAACTGCCAGAGAGCCACCCTCTTTTGACATCACGAGATAGTCTTCTCACTTTTGACACCTGGAGTTGTTAGCCCCAGTAATTCTTGCTACATTTGCAGAGGAATCCTTTTTAAGGCAGTCAGCCTAGAGACCATATTTGATCTGGAGAGACCAGTTAGCAGTAAGTAAGAGCTGTTCCTCCCTGCTGGATATCTGAAGAATAAGCACCATGAAAACAGAGTTAACCCTACTAGAAAAATAGAGATGTCTTCATAGAAGTATAAATACAAAGTTAGTGTTGCAATGTCCCTCTGTACAGCTGATAGGTGCCAATGCTACAGCTCTGATCTGGTTTTTTGCAGCAGATTGTGAGATACTAAGCACTCCCTGCTCAGGTAGGAATTTATGAATGCACCAGATAATTAATGACAATTGGGAAGGTTACTGCAAAGTCGTAATCATCCTAGAAGCTGAAAAATATTTTAATTTCAACCTACACCTCCTCAAGGCAAGCTGAGTGATTTGTACAAAATGTGTTTGGTGCATGAGTTAAGAGCTTTTGTGAGACAGCAGATGGAGAATGCTTAAGTTATGACTGGGTTAAATTCTGATGTAAAGACATTGTCTGATACTGATCAAAATATTACTTATTCCTGACTTCTGTACTGCTTGTTTTTCCATTTTCTGTCCCAGCTTTCCCTCTTCTCTCCCTGAAGCTCTGCTATTTCAATCACTCAGCTTTTCATTATTCATTAGCCTTCCATTATCCGTCTGTTGCCAACCATGCTGTCAAGTCTGTTAGACAGAAAACCAGACAGCTTTCCAGTATGCAATGAAATGCTTTTCACATGATCAGAAGTCAAATTGTCCTTTTGAACTCAAACAAATTAAGCAGAAGAAAATCATAGCTCCTTTGTCCAGCCAAGCAATAATTTAACACTGGCTTTATTAAGGCTATGGTAGCGCAAGTCCTGAAAAAAACCCAAATATTTTCTTTATTAACACTGTTTTGGGCCAATAAGCAACCTATTATTGTATCTTAGGATTCTGTTGCACAAAAACTGTACAGAGAGCAAAAAATTCAGCTGGCATGTTTGCACCCCTAGAATATACTGTCACTTCTCAAACACTGCCCGACAGTGCTTACAATCCGCTGACCCAAATCCTCACTTACTGCATTAAACAGGGTTTATAAGCAAAAATAGCTCTGCTGGGAATGCCACACATTATAGGAAGTGATGCAAGACTGAAGCTAATAATGCAAAAGGTATCTTTTCCTCTACTAGAGGTAGAGGAATGAGGGGAAGGGGAAGGGGAAGGGGAAGGGGATTGTGTTGCATTTGCTGTGCATCTCATCCTGTCTTTTTTTGCTGCTTCTTTTCTTGCATTTATTCACTGTTTGGAAAGAGCTCACTTCACAGTATAAAGATCAAAATACCATGTAAACAGAAAATGCACCTTTATTTTATCAAGAAACATGCTGTGAACATTTTCTAATCTGAGATGCACAAGCAGGAACACAAACTATCACACTCTAGTCAGTAAATTAAAATTGTTGGTAGTTTCTTTCACTTAGCAAAGAAGGCACTGGCTGTCACAACAGTGTATCTGACATAACTAGAATAAATTTATAATTGGGATATATCAATGTAACGAACTTGAAGTTCACTCCTCTGGATTAGTCTGTATCATTAACATGGGTTCCTTTGCTCACTGTGCTACCCAAAAGCTACTTCAGTTCAAAGACAGACATTTTATTTCTGGTGACAAATTACTCCAGGGAGTAGTGGTTCCGTAGATATTTTCATTTTTGAATGTTAATGGATGTAGAATATTAACTACATATCTTAAAATTAAATTAGACTTAAACATTTTTTCAGCTTCAGCATGACTTTGTTGTACAAGCAGTTGTAATAAACATGGTATATTTATTACTGTGCTTGAATTCTGTAAGTTCCTGTTTTCCTGTATGTTGATGCCAATGGAACAAATGACATAATTTTAAAGAAACCCAGAAGGCCAAATTCCCTATAAATCCAAGTCTCTTGTATTTCCAGAAAATCCCCAAACAAAAAAAAAAAAAACCCACATGAATGAAACAGTCGCACATAATTATCTAGATTAAATACTGGCTTAAAAATACAAGCACGGCTGTATGAGTAAGTAGAAAAGAGGTTAGGTAAAATAGTTATTCCACATTTTACTACCAGCTTTTCATGTTTTTTATGTTACTATCTAAAGCCCCCAAGCCCTAGTGATAGAGTCCCAGCCATGGTAACACAGCTTAAAAAACTGCAAAGATATCCTCTTGATGTTTTGTGAAAGCAATCTGATCCATCAAGGATATATAATATATTTTTTTAAATTATGTCTTTTTTAGGAGTGTGAGATTAGCATTTACTCAATCCCTTAGCAGAGGTGTGTACACTACACATACTACATAAACACTCATTTCTAATATAGAGTGTAAATTATAAAGCAAGAATAAAGAAAGGCCAAATGTTGAGTGTCAACAAACACCTCTTCATTCCTGCCTCAAAACAGTCATTCTACAGCTGCTTCTACAGTCAACTTCCAGGGGAGTTTCTACTCCTGAACTCTCTGCACAAAATGACCCCCAGGCTTCATTTTCCTACTCAGTCCCCTCACTGCTAAGTTTTAAAGAGCTCTGGGAAGCTTTGTCTCTAAATATCTGCCAGCTACATGAAAGTCCTATCCAAAGTCAGATATTTGAAGGATTATCTGTGAGCAGTAGTTTGTCTCTTATTTATCTCACCTAGTCCATCTAATGTGAACAAACACCTGAAAAATTAATTGAAGATTTTTTTCCTCCTATATAAATCCAACAGCGATACTAACAGGCAAAGTAGGAAGGGGCAGCCTAAAGGAAATGACACAGATGAAATCTGACTGTAAAGAAAACTGCCTTCAAAAATATAAACATAGAAAGCCTTTAATCAGTAAATACTGAGAAAAAAATTTTACAGTTTCTTCCCACATTCTCTCCCTTTCTCACTCACACCTCTCTCCTTTCTCAGTTGCTGTTTGGCATTCAGAAAGCACAGAGCTGTTGTCACCGGTGCCTTTTCCTTCACTACCTGAAAAAAAGCTACCATCAATAGTACTTGTCTCCTGTGGGCCCAATATTTCTGAGCCTGAGAATTGCTAGCTCTTCCCAAGAGAAACTTTTTAATAGTTTTCCTGTCCCCAAACAACTTTGTGTAAACAATATTCCTTTCCCATAACAACCTCTCTCCCAGGTGTTGTTTGTTATTTCTGTTACTTAACCAATGGAGAGAGATGTCAATTCTATGGACCAGTAATATGCCTTTTTAGCACAGCATGTTAAAAAGGCATATTTTCCATATTTTCAGAAGGCTGTAAATGAAGCCTTCTGATTCTCTTCTGCCTGATGATTGGAGTCAAGCATCCTTATTTCATGTCCTACTGTGACAGTCTCCCTCTTTGTAACAAGAAGAATACCCTGGCTGAGAGACTTCACACTATTATTGCTAGCTGAGTTTCACCACTGGATTTAGAGCTACCTTGGAAGCATCCCTTGGAAGTCAGTAAGGTTTAACGTTAGGGTTTTGTTTGGGTGGGTTTTTTTTGTTTTGTTTTGCTTTTTGTTTCTTTGTTTCAGTTTGGGTTTTTTGGGAATTGGGGGGGGTGGTTTTTTTTTTGTTGTTGTTGCTTTTTTTTGTGTTTTTTTTGTTTGTTTGTTTGTTTGTTTTTTGGGTTTTTTTGTGTTTTTTTTTTTGTTGTTGTTGCTTTTTTTTGTGTTTTTTTTGTTTGTTTGTTTGTTTGTTTTTTGGGTTTTTTTGTGTTTTTTTTTTTTTTTTTTTTTGGTTGGTTTTGTTGGTTTTTTTTTTTTTTTTAATCTTCAAGGATCCAGCTCTGTTCTCTGTTCAGACAATTAAGAGCTATCTTCCAGAAACTTGGACTGACACCATTTATCTCTGATTGCTGGAAGATGGATTTATACAGGTCAGGATGCTGGTACAATGGACTTGCACTGCTCACACCAACGAAAGAGTATGACTGAAATACAACCCATCACTGGAGCCTTGGCAGATACAGAAATTTACAGGAACAAGGTGACAATATTAGCCACCATGACAGTGGGCTCAAAGTAGTCACTCAGATGTCTGCAAATATCACTGCAACCCAAATTTTAAGGGCAAGAGCTGAGAAAGACAATGAGATAGCTTTTTGTGATGGGAAGCTTGGGACACAGAGCATTTACCCACCTGAAAATTTAATATGCCAGTAGTCAAGTCTCATATCATAGGCAAATGAGATGTGGAGTCAGTCTCTTGGTTGCTCCACCAGAAATTAAGGTTTTCCTGATAAGTTTTTAGCTGTCATTTGCAAGGCTTATGTGTTTTTTTTTAAGACAGAAAGGAGCAAAGACTGATTTAAAAGTAAAAAATTAGGGCTGTCTGGTGAAAGTGATAAATTACCTCAGCAGAACTCTTCAGACCAGCTTTCAAGGAGGAAAGAGCATGTATGTCAAGAATGATATTGTACTAACAGAACAGGAAGTAAGGGGGTAGCAGCCTGTATGAAAGATTTGGTCAGCTGGATGAGAAAAAACATAAAACGATTTAGAAAACCTAATCATAGCCTGGGTATGAACACCCAGGCCAAAATCCTGCTGCTGGGCCAGAAAGACAAGTAGGAAAACAACAGTACCTATAGTCGTGAAAATACAATGTGATGGGAATCTGCAAGCCTGAGCTTTGAGGAAGACCTTTAACTTGAAGGTGAGGCTGCTGAAAGGGCTTTCAGCATGTAAAGCTGTCTTATTAGACCTTAAATTAGAATTGGATACGTTCTGAAGGACAGGAAACTCACCTCTGTTGCGTGGAAGAGCAAAAGAACTGGGTGAAAGCAAAAGTATATTATCATGAATCTTGCTGCTGCTCCTTACAGGGCAGGACATTCCCCTCCAGCCTTGCTCTCAACTCAGCAATAAGAAGTCTTTCCTCAGAACAAACTCTCTCTCTCTCTTTCCATAGCCCTGAATACTTATTGCAGGATGTACTTCTTGCTTTTCCCAGGAACCTTCTCATCTTCACCTGCAGGCCTCCTGTGGAGGCATCTCTTCCCCATCTGCTCTCTCCACCCATAGCCAAGAGGGTCCCTGAGCTGCCACCATTCAGCTACTTTCAGCAAATCTACACTACCCCTCTGTCAGACTCAGAGGCAGGAAAAGGCAAATGAAATATTCTGATTTCTTCCTTTCTGCCTGGAGATGGTCCTCAACACAGCACATGGTACCTGCACAGCAGATTTAACCACGAGAACATTTGCATTTTCCATCACTGTGGGCACAGTACAGTTGACTATAGAAAATGCAAGGCAATGCAGAGGTTAAGAAAGAACACAGTTCAACAGTAAGCTGTAATCAAGGCTACAGCTTCAGCTATCATAACCAGCTCCCTTCAACCTACTGCAACCTATCTCAAATGTGTTTCTCATCCTGTGAGAAAAAATCCCTTTGGACATTTGAATTTTGGAAGAATTAACATAATGCTTAGAAAAAAATATTTTAAGCATATCTTATACTACAGCCAATCCAGTAAACAAGGGCTTAGAGTGAAAAATGCTGTGCAAAGTCTTCTCCATACTTCAAGTATCTGACTTGCTGTAAACATAAAACCCAACACAAAAGTCATGAAGCTAGGGATTGGAGAATGCCACGAAGCCTAAGGATTTGGAGAGCACAGAGAACTTAGTAGCATTGGTTAAGTTATTTTAGAGGCATAGGAATGGCTTCTTAGCGCTCCAAAGGAATCATTTAATAGCCCAAGGGAGTTGCAGGCTGACATGGTCTACTGACACCCTTTTCCATGCAAGATATTACAGAGCACATAGATGAAACTGCTTCTCTTGGGAAAGCTGAAAATATTTCAGAGGAATGCATGCCAAAGAAACACCAGAGAACTTTAAGAGCATTTGTGTCAATATTGCACATCTATGGCACAATACATATATATATGCCTATAATGACCACTAATCAGTCATCAAAGCCATTATACATCAGCAGGGCAAACTATGTTATTAGGCAGTTCATTTTTCCATTTTCTGACCTTTGTGCATTTCCAGTTCAGCTGTGGTGCTATGTTAATGTATCCTCTTACATTTAACTTTGCTTCAGTAGTGATGTGCAAATCAGTGCACAAATTAGAATCAAAATGAAAGAGCTGGCCTGAAGGTCAGCCCAGCAAGGTCTGGTGCTGGCGGGTGGGATTGATTCCTGATGCAGGCCTATTAGTCATAAGGCAGAAAAAAGTGGCAGCACAGTAATGAGGGTACTCTTACCATCTACAGAGCAAAAGCACAATTAAGAGTAGTCCGTATTTTCTGAGAGCACTTAAACAATCTCCTGGGGACAAGAAGATAGAAGCTGGAATATGTGGCAATGATTGGAGGGAAATTCTTGGGGTTCAGAAAAAGGAAGAAAATTAATAAGGCTTTTTTTTCTTTTTTTTTTTGTGAAAGTACTACAAAAGATTAATGTCTGATGAACCCAAGAGAGTATGCTAAAAGACACACACATCACATTAAGATTTGTATTCCTATTATAAAAGTATATAAACCAAACAATTTTCTGAAAAACAAGAACAACAAAGACAACAAAATGTCTTTTACCAGTTTTACATGAGCTGACCCTGAATTTCTCCACTTTATGTCTAACTAAAAGCAATTAACAATCTTACGTTCAAGACATTTGCACTGAGTCAGGGATAATCCACTCACAGTTCACTAGATAAAGCACTAGGAAGTTTCTGCAATGGAATGCAACTAGGTACAAAATTAATTTCTTATTTTCTGTTAAATCAGTAGCAGCAAAAACAGTCTTGTCTCAGCAGTTTAGCACAGCAGGGGATGAGAAACAGCCATCAGACTTACCCATTACTGAAAAAAGATCTGAAAATACTGCCAACATTTTTAAAGGACATATTCAAGTACACAAGAACAGGTAAATATGCAATATGGCCTGAATATAAAAATCTCAAAAAGATAATTGTAAGGAAATTGGGAAAGGGTCAACATGATAATATCTTTAATCAAGATAACATTACACAGCTTCACTATGTTCTTTCCACACTACTAAATGAAAGAAATAAGCTTAGGATCTGCTCATATGCTACCCAAAGTCCACAGCACTTACCTTTGTTCATGCTTTATGATGCACATAACAGGAAATTTATATCTTTTACTTGGTTGGTTTTAAACACCAGAAGCAGGCAGAGAATTCTGCAGCAGTACCAGACAGAGGAAGGGCAGTGACTACCTCTCAACAGGTGCAAGATGAAGCATTTGTACATAGCACAACACACATCATCATACCTAGCATCCTTGTGCCCACAAAGGCCAGTGTGGACTATGCCAGATTCACAGATACACAAGTCCTTGTGTCTGTGGTACCAAAGATTAAAAACCTCCATTCTTTGTCATTTCAAACCCAAGGACAATATCTATGGACAGGAATCATGGAAGGAAAAAAACCATACATTCTGTAGCAGGCACTAGTATTGGTTTAATCCACCTTTTAAAGTAAAGAAGCATCACTCTAACAAGAGGGTTGTCTCAAAAAGCTTGTGTGTCCCACACTGGTCTGTTTAAGAATCATTGCCACATTTATGAGGTCCACTGCAAAGCAGGACTCTGCTGGCCTCCCAGGAATGGTACTTAATCCAAGGGGCTTTCAGGAAGGACGAGCTTAAGAACAGGGATGCTCTTCCCTGTTATAGGCTAAAAACACTGCTGCTCTTCTGTGATGTGATGCATTGATACTCCTACTGAGAAGCCCTGACCATGTTGGATATCCTATTTCAGGTTCTGCACAGCACATAGTAACAGACACCGCTTACCTGATGGATTTTTATAACCAGTGGCTTTGGTTCAAGTACTTTGTCCATGAAAAAGATCAATGTGTACAGCGGTTCAGATTCATTCAGCTGAAGTTCTGAGTAATTGAGCCACCCAATTTAGGAATGCAAGACTCCCTGAGTACTCAGAGGGAAGGGACAGGCTCCTTATGAAAATGACTGAGACCCAGGCAAGGCTTTCCCAGGCTGAATTCAGCTCTACCTCTATTTATCCCTTTTTAAGGAGTCATTGACTGTTGGGATCCTAGGTCAGGCATGTTAGGTTCAGTAGGAAGGAATCAGACCTCTCAAGCTGAAAAATTTTGTATTATATAAAGGTAAGTGGACAAAACACTCCTGAGAGCAGCAGAAAATATGTATTCTAAGTAAATGGATGTAAAATAAAATCATAAGGGAAATTAAAAAAACATACTAAACTACTACCTGATTACCTAAGAATAGTCTGATTTTCTAGATGACTATAAAATTGCAAACTAGAGGGTACATACAGAGAAAGAGCACAGAAAATAAAATACTTAGTATAGTATATGCACTCTGTGTACAGCTCTTTTAAAAAATGTAATACCAGTAAATGTAGCAGAGGCTTACAGGAAAAACTGTGAAGACATTCTGCACAATTTTAGAGACTAACAATGAAATGATGTAAATACGAGTTCCAGAAAGATAGTCAGTAATGTGCACTGTTTCCCAGAACTGTCAGGTATAGTAATTTCTCAGTCATTGCTCAGAAGCACTCCAAGATTTCCCATATCTCTTCCCCAAAGTTCAGTGACTGGAGGAGTCTTTTTTTCTTTGTGGAAAGCAGTCTTAATTTCTTATGATACATAAGAGTTATAAAAATCCTAGCATTCTCTACCATGAGGAATGCATTACACATTCCACTAAGACAACTGTTTTGCTAGAAAACAAGCCTTGTGTGATGTCTGTAGAGTATATTGCTATCAGACACAAGAAGAAAAGACTTGTTTAATGTATTACACAGGTGTCAGGCATAGCTTATTATGCAAAAAATATACACGCAAAAAAGAGGCATCAGAAAGCAACTAAGCACAGATATCAAAAGAGAAGTTTTTAATGTTAACCTCCTTTCATACAAGTATAAATCTTTGCAAATGAAAGGTTTGTGTGTGTATATATCAAAGGATTTATCCTGCATATCTATGCATGCAGCATTCCCACCACCCATGCTTCTCTTTTCGCCTAGACACTCCTGTGCAGCGCAAGTGAATCCCATACACACCACAAGACATTTATCACCATGACTCATAAAACTTCTGTTGACTCTGTGAGTGCCATCTCCTCAAGAGCTGTGTGCACTTTGCCTCCTACTTCCCTCGATTTCAAGCTGTTGGCAACAACCCAGTTCCTCTGTGCCATGTCTCTCACATCACAGCCCATGCCATAGCCATACTCCAGGTGACCATGCACCTTCTTTGTTGGAGTCCAGGACATCCCTTTGGTCACCGTGGAAGGTCAGGGGCATCAACAGAGATGGAAGGGACCTGAGCAAGAAGGTTTAATACCTGTACAGGGGGGTTGGAGACCCTGGCACAGAGCCCAGGAAGAGACTGGCTTCAGTCCATGAGAAAAGCTCCCAACACTGAGAGAAGAAATGCAACCCACCAAGGTGTAAAATACAGTAGTGTAGTTTATCACAGTGTGCAAAAGTAGAATTTAGGCTTTTTAGAATGGGGGTTTCAAGAGGGAAAAATTGAGGAATCTGGGCGTGTCCCTGTCCTGCTTCTTCTTCTTCTTGTCCTCCATCTTCTGCTGTGATGGTGGCACTTTTGGATTGGTTTGAAGTAGAGATAGACTGTCTAACATAGGTAATAGGTATTGGTAATCTTTTGTAAATATAGTAAACGTAGTACACAGTATAAAGAATTAACACCACCCCAAGGTGAGTGAGTGGGCGAGTCGGTGAGTCGAGGACGGCTTGAGCTGCTGCAAGAACCTCAGCAGGGCAAAGAAAGAATGTATTAAATAAGAAAGAATAAACAGTCTTGAAAAACAGAGCCGATGATTCCTGGACTTCTTTAGAATGGGGCTTGGGAAAATGACGTTTTCTAATAGGCTGGGAGTCATTTCAAAACAAGACATACGCGACACTTCTTCTCCTTCCCATCCCTTTTAATTCTCAAGGCCTAACTCCCCTTTCTCACTTGTCAATACCACTGTCCCCACATTGTAGGTAGGGAGGGACAAGGCACAGCATCACTTGCTGTACCATCTATGAGACAGGCTGGATTAACTCCTGAGGACAATAAGCATACAAAAACCAGGACGGCTGGAAGGAAGCTCTTTTCACTCATGGTTCTTTGCAGCTGCCCATGGTGGCTGACCCTGACTCCACAGCAAAGAGAACATTTAAAAAAGGTCTTACTCACTGCTGCTAGACTCTCTCATGCCTCTTACCTCCATCTGTATTTCTTTAAGAGTTTAAGTGTTCTGGAGTGTCAGTCTCAGCCTCCTCAGGCAGTGAGGCAGGTAGGTACCATTAGCAGTCTGTTGAGTATTAGTGCCTGTATCAACCACTCCTTTGATCTACAAACAACAACAAACCATTGCAATGAACCAGTCTTTCAACCAGACACCAGCTGCAGAACGTGCCCTCAGTTCCATCATCTCCCTTTCAATGAGGCCTGAAATATTCCCTGACATTTTAAAATTAATTGGCTACAGAGCTCCTGTTATTATCATATTACCTCCAGACAAATACAGAAATGCCATCCAGTTGAGTGTGCTTGATCCTGCTTACAATAAAGTTAAAGGCAAAACTCCCTTTGATTTCAGTGTGGAACAAAGTGACTTTGTAAAGCAAAGGAAAACCCGTATAGCTGTCAACAGCTGCAGCTAACAAGGACTAATGCAGACCTGGAAAATAAAGAGTTCATATTTTAACTAACACACTTGAAATGTTTTTATCCATAGACAACCTATTCTGTTGGAAAACATATCACACAACATGTAGAGAAGCAAGCTGCATTTTGGAATACAGATCACAGCAACTACTCTTAGAATGAGATCTCAAAACCTAAAAACAAACATGTGATTTGATGGGTTAGGATTAATTTATTAATTTAATTAATAAAACTATAATTAGTTTTAGACCACAATATCTGAATAGTTTTTTTCTATGTGATTATAAGAATAGGAACTGAAACATTTTTCATTTTTTCTAAATAAAACCAGAACATGAGACACTGAAGCACAGTCATCATTACTGCCTATGTTCTGTCTGATATCACTGGATGTCAGTGAAATGACAGAATAAAAACTTCCTGCAAATACTAAGATTTTGAATTTCATGTTTAAGTATACTTATTCTTAACAGATTGTAGTCTCATGTATGTACACTTCTAGGGAGACACTGACAACAAAATACCTGAAGCTTGTTGTTTTTAAAGAAACATTTATTAGGACCAACATTTTGAGGATCAAGAGTTCCTAATTTGCACTGAAGAACAGTAAAGAAAAACTGACTTATGCTAAATAATGGCACAGATCCCAAATTTTATTCTTGAAAATAAAAACTTAATACTAGTGATTTTGAATCCACAAGGCATATTTTAAAGGGTGACATGTCTCTGTTCCTGGACAGGTAAAAATAAGATAAGTATTTTCAAACCAGACTGCTACTTACTGTTTCATCTTTATTAAAAGTTGTTTATGTTTTGATTGTATAAATCATAATAAGCTGCTACTGTAATTTTATTCATAAGAAAGAGAAAAGCTGGGAAAACTATGCCTAGAGAAAAGCAGTAGTTCTGGTATTACAATCTCTAGTTGAGGAACAAATTCGGATTTTACAAAAAGAACATGTGGTGGCTTTATCTAGGGCCCAAAAAACTACATGAGAGAACAGAAGCTGCACTCAGGGACTCTGTTTTCATCTAGATGACCATAAGACAAATCTGAGCCAGATATTTAAGATTTCCTGGGGAAATGCTAGCCAAGGCTAGATGAAAACGCAGCCTGGTAGTTTCCCTGTGGAAAACAATTACAGGCAGATTTTCAAAGCCGAAACCACCCATAACAACTGGAGCAGATGAAGAAGAGCAAACCGGCCTAGGTTCCACCAACCAAATATAAACACAGAAGAGAGACAAGCCCTGTCTCCAAAAAAATCCTAGAGTTGCACACAGAGATGGGCAAGCCC
Source organism: Aegithalos caudatus (assembly GCA_013389925.1). Taxonomy (NCBI): domain Eukaryota; kingdom Metazoa; phylum Chordata; class Aves; order Passeriformes; family Aegithalidae; genus Aegithalos; species Aegithalos caudatus. Next base: position 281,205 of record WEIU01001193.1, read on the forward strand.
TGTGGTGACTAGTGTGTGATTTCTGAACTCTGCCCATACTGAGTTGATTGCCAGTACACCTCCAACACAAGTAAATATTACTATGGGGTATCACACAATCATATGTAGAAGCTGTACATCTGCTTACATTACTGCACAAGGTTTTAATATACTTTTTTCCCTCTTTTACTCCAGTTCAAAAGGGTTTCTAGTCCTGTGTTCAAAAGGTCTTGTGAGTTTTCAAAAAGAAGAACATCTGCAAAGATGATAGGAAATAATCTATTTCACTCATTCACAGACAAAAGCATGAGGATGGTTCTGAATGATGGTTCAAACAATAGTTTCATTTAATTTTAATGAGGACCATTAGTTAGATTTAACACTTTTTGCTGCCATTGAATCTTCACAGAAGAAAAGTAATTACAGTTTTTAATACTGCACTTAAAATAAGGCCCAAAGGAGTATTTTTTTTTAACCTATTTTTCTGGTAACAAATCCTCTGTCAAGGAGTGTCCTAAATTCATCAAGGATTAGGTCTTAGGGCATTGCAATTAAACTCTATGGTTTCATTAATTAGTATTTATAGAAGTCTGCACAAGTAAGCAAGCTGGAAAAGTGTTCAGTTCTGCAGGCCTTAAACCTGAGTTTTGGAAGAAAGACTTGAGACACACATCGCCCAGCAACAAGGCTGTGGCCACATGAGCAGCCATGGCCTGCTTGGGTGTCTTGGCATGGGATCCAGTGTAGGAATTCATTTCTGTGTGTACATTGGGTTTCCATGACCAAATTTCAGTAGCAGGGGACTACAGGGGCCAATTCTGTGGGCAGAGGCTTCCCCAATGTCCCATGAAGCCAGTGCCAGCTGGCTCCAAGAGGGGTCCACCTCTGGCCAGGGCCAAGCCCATCAACAATGGTGTTAGCACCTCTGAGATAACATTGTTAAGACAGGTAAAAAGCTTCAGCACAAGACAGGATAATGCAAGGGGTGAAAAAAAGTGTGTCAAACAATTATGCAAACCCCAAGATCACTGAAGGAGGAGAAGGAAGTGCTTCAAGCATCAGAACAGAGATTCTCCTGAAGCCTGGGATGCAGACTATGGTGAGGCAGCTGTGTCCTGGAAAATCTTGAAGGCCCACAGTGAAGAAGAGACCCACCTGCATCCCAAGGAGGACCCCAAGCCAAAGCAGATGGATGACTGAAGGAGGCTGTGACCCCATGGGAAGGCCACACTGGAGAAGGCTCCTGGCAGAAACTGAAGATCCATGGAGAGAAGAGCCCACCACTGGAGCAAGTTTGGTGGCAGGACCTGTGACCCTGCAGGGAACCCACATTGAAGCAGTTTGTGAACTGTGGGAAGAACTCACATTGGAGAAGTTTGGAGAACTGTCTCCTGTGGGAGGGACCCCACAGAAGAACCCCTTGCTGGAGCAAGGTAAGGAGCCCTCCCCCTGGGAAGGAAGGAATGGCAGAAAAAACATGTGAAGAACTGGCCATAACCCCAGGGGGAGGAGGTGTCTTCTAAGATTTGGTTTTATTTCTCATTACCCTACTCTGATTTGATTACTAATAATTTAATTTGTCTGAGTGAAACCTGATTTTCCCTTGACAGTAAAGGGTGAGTGATCTCTCCCTGTTCTTATCTCAACACACAAGCCTTTTTTTATATTTACTCTCTCCTTGTCCAGTTGAGGAGTGGAATGATAGAGCAATTCCGGTGGGCACCTGATGTCCAGTCAGGGTCAGCCTACCACAGTATAAGACCTGCAAACAAAGATGCTAGTTTTACAAATTTATCACTTGTAACACATTAGCTTAATAGCCACATACTAATGCTTCTGGTACTTTTTCTCTCAGTATTAGTGATAAATTGATTGCTGCATTTTTCTAACCTTTAACCAGATGCTAAATGTTTGCATTAAAGACATTCAGGTCTGATGCCAAAAACAAACAGCTCTCTTAACAGTGGAATTAATACAGCCATTGTCCTGCAGAGCTCTATTCTTCACCATCACCAAACATTTAATACAGTTCCAACTTTCTCCTATTTCAATGCAAAAAAACCCATATAAGGCAAAGGTAATGATAATCCCAGAGACCCTGCCAGCTGCTTAAGCAGGTGACAAATGATTCTACCTGTCTTTCCTTCAGTCCCAACCTTGGGTTCTTCTCCTCTTCCCAGCCCCCGAGGCCAGTAGAAACCTAATTATCTCAGACTCCTTTCTGAAATTAGCCAATGGCTTCAGAAGTAATTAGGTAAGAGACTGACTGAAAGGGCAACCACAAGTTTGATCATCTCAGGAAGGTAGGCTATAAAAAAATTATACATAGCCTCCACGGATTGAATTGATTACTCACATGAGAGAATTTCCTCCTGTGTAGAAGTCTGCAGAAATAGGTGTTACGGTATTTCAAAGGCCAATAGAAACACTCAACATAAATCTAATCAAAGTGACTTTAGTGGGAACAGGAGTTGATCAAATATGCAACCCAACACTATTTCCTTTCCAGGTCCCTTCATCCTAATTAGAATTTTGTCATACAGTGTGTTCTCATCCTGGTGGAAAATTTTGGTTACAAATTAAGCAAAATATGCTTATATTTTCTGTATAGATTTTGTGAGAGATTTCCAGCTTACTAGTAAAACTGTTGTCAATTTTTTCTCCTACGTTCAAGGAGGCGTTGTGCATAATTTTTCTTCAAGAAGCAAAGAAATTAATAGAGGTAAAAACTCAGTGTCATGAAAAATGGACTAATTTAATATGTAAAGTACAAAAAAAATCTCATTTATATTTTTCATTTTTAAATTCCCAATTCAATTAAAGTATATATTCACATAGAGTCAGAGATAATGTATTTGACAGAGCTTTCTTGGTGTGTTGTAGAATAGTTTTTTTTACTATACAACTAGTTCTGTAAATGGTTTAATATTAATAAAATTAAACATTAATTGACTTTAATTAGATTTTTATCATATAGAGGCTCAAAAATAATGGATTTCTTCAGCCAGTTTCTCTGCTTTAAAGATAAGGGCCACATTTTGAGAACATATTTGAATGTCCCAGTAAAATCAAAGTATTTGTGCATGTCAAAACCAAAGTATATCCACACATCATGCAAGAGCAAAGCTGCAAAATGCTATGGAAACAATACAGATTCCCAGTATGGAAAACCTGGAAGGTATAAGCATATTTGCATTTTACCAAAAGAAATTATAATGCCTTTTATTTCAGAGTTTTTAAAAGTTCATGAGTTTTTAGATTACAACAGCCTGTACAGCAACCAGAAATTTTTAGAGGCATCAAAACTCTGAAGGCACATATAACTTCCAATGTAATTAATTTTATTCAGTATGGACAATGGCTTGTGAACATAGGTATGGATCTGTGCAAAAGTGAATTCAGCCTAGGCCTCATCTTGCATGTCTTGGATGCGATGAAAAATGAGGCCTAGGATGTTTCAAGGTCTATTAAATTCAACAGGTCTTGAAACAACTCTGTCCCATACTCCTGTCCCCCTAAATACTTGAAGTTAGGTGGAAAAAGCACCATCTTCACAACCTTTCAGTTAGGTAATACAGTGGGCAGAATGGCAATCATCATCAAATTTCCTATTAAGTGCTCCCTTCCTAATAACCTGGATGATAATATTGGTCAGTTTTGCTGTTTTGTAAAGCATGTCCTAATTTCTGGTGGTGCCATTAAGCACCCTTGTGTTTTTCCAAATGTATAGTTATTCCCTTACATGTCTGGCAGATAATAAGCAAATACAGAAAATTGTTCCTTCAATTAAACTGCTGCTGGAAATAGAGACCAACGTAAACAGGAAGAGGGAATTGTGCCAAAAATTAATCTGTTTCTTAATTTCTCCATTAAGATGTAACTGCAATCCCAGCCAATATTTATGTACTGTAATTAAAAAGACATTAGGACAACAAGGGCTCTGGTTCACAGCTCCACTTCTCCTCCAACCACTTTCCCACATCTTGCAGCCATTGCTGGAACCACCAGCACACAGCTGAGAAACTACAGGAAGAGCCAGGGTTCATGCTTGCAGGCTGGCTAACCACCATCTCTTTTGCACCCAATGGATTTTGGTGAATCTCTTGGCTCTTCTGCCTATCAGACAAACATATAAGAAAAGCTGCAGAGTTCAAAGCACATTCTTTACATATTTTGGTTATCACTAGTACCAGAAAAGGAAATGCAAATATATAAGGCACAGCTTAAAGCAAAGGGATTGAAAATTTGGGAAATGCTTTTGTCAGGAAATAGCTTTCAGTGCAGGTTCTACCAATGTGTGTTGCTTTATAAAAAGAAATCCCTATGGTTTATTTGTTGTTGTTTATTTTTGCTCGAGAATTACACTGCAAGAGGATATCTAAAAAGTTTCTGTCTGTTGAGTCCTAAATAAACCCCTGTAACAACAGTACAGTAACAACTGTACAGTAACAACATTTGGCATAGGAAAAACAATGGATCTTTTTCCGATAAATAACTCTTTTTATTGAAAGTATGAACTCCACATGTGATAATTAAAGAATTTATTAAAGAATAAAATATTGTTGTGTGTCTTAATGTAAATACACAGCATATTACATAAAGCACATTGGTGGTCCCTGATAGACCAAAACTTACATTGGAGATGATTTTTTTAAGTGGTGGATTGATAACAGCCCTCTTCCATAATGAAGAACTGAATCCAAAGCAAAAGGTTAATAAGCTATTCTGTGTCTCATCTAGAGAAGACTTTTTCAAAAGCAGAAATTACTTGCAGAGGAGCTGCCATATACTAGAGCACTAACACCTTTTGTAACTGGGACCTTATATTGATTGAGTTATAACTTTTTTTTTTTTGGCCATGTTTCTATGTTTTCCTTCCAGTTTTTATAGCCTGATTTGAGCACTTGACTGAGGGTAATTTTTCTATATTGATTGTACAGTTAAGGGAGAAAAAGGATGCTCTGAAATACCAACAGGAGCATGACTTCACTCAGTTGACTATATGGGGCATATGTAGGGAAAATAATTTAAGGAATGAAATTAAATACTTAAATACTTCTAAATAGTGCTCAGGCCTCCCCAAGCATTAGGAAGGGTCCTGCAGTCCTTGTACCCATCAAGTCTTCAAACTGCCTAGAAATAGTGGCACTTACCTCCAATACCTACATTGCAACTCAAAAGCCTTATCTGGAAGGACAAGTAAATGTCCTTGCAGGTACCTACTGTTGATTGCCATACACTAAATTGTGCATCTGGTTTGATATCCCTGAAGGAATCCACGCTGAGATGAAAACGGAAAATATTTTTTTTTCTAAAAATGGCAATAAAGTAGAAAAAAGTGTCCAACTGGAAAGTTTATTACAAACTTAGTTCAACATGCTTTCCATACAGGATGAGAGGGGAGGTGGGGCAAGGAACTGAGGAAAGACTTTTTTCAATTTAGGAAATGCTTTTTTCCCTCCATACATAGTGGAGAGTGGTAGAAATTGAGCCAAAGCTGCTGTTAAGGAATTTTGTCAATAAAAGATAGGTGATATATCTAATAGGCAGCACTTTGTGACAGGTGATTGACACCACTTCGATACATCTGAATACAGCTGTCCACATAGACTGAGGACCAAGACTCCCTTATCTTAACCACAAGACCACCCTGGGGAAACAAAGCATCACAGTCAGTTGAAAATGCTGCAGCAAGTAAGTAATTTGTTTTCTTCCTGCTGCTGCATCAGCTACCTATTTCTGGCTGGATTCTCAGTGGAACATATTTAACACAACCTCCAAGATCTCCTGTGGTGTTGTATGTAAGGGTCCAGATTTGTTAAAGACACTTAGCTAGCAGTTAATTTAAAACTTAGGAAAATCATCACCACAGATGAATTTGAAAATTTTGCAAATACATTCCTTCTGATGCTCAAGTAAAATATGGTTTTTCTCATAAGTTAAGCAGGTATTATGCACTCTGCTTTACTAAAACAAACCCTATTCTCAATCTTTTTCACACCCCTTCTGCTATTAAACATATCCTTCCTTTTAAGCCTTTTCACTTGAACAAAAGATGCAACCCTACCATGACCTGCAGCATCTTTGGGGGGGATATTTCATTTAGTTTGCTGGTTTTCTTTGTTTTCAGAGTAATAAAAGAAACTGCCAAATACTTCTGATGATATACTTACCTGATGCAACAGCTGCAAAATTCAAATGATTGTCATATGAAATGTCAGCTTGTGAACAGTTTTCATAAACTAGGACATTTAAGGATTACTCCTCACCAAAGAGTCTTTCCGTGATTCTTCATCACATTTTGTGAGTCTATATGCATGTAGAATACCACTGAGCTTGCAGCTAGACAGAGGTGAAAGGAGGAATGCTGTTGGACATGTCCACAAAGGTTCTCAGTTGTCATCATCAAGAGACTTCATTTATTTCCTTAGCAATTACAGCACTGCTTAATTTGCACAGAGGCTCAAATGCCTCTCCAGCAGAACTGCTTGCACCTGAGGCTCTCACTGGCTACTATGAAGTGCAGAACTTTAAACAGAAAGGATACGTCCTCATGAAACTGCAAGAACATAATTCCCTATGACATAGATGGCTGTTCACTGAATTCTTCCCCTTCACAGAATTCAAGTTATTTGGATGGTTAATAAGAAAGGAAAATGTAGAAGCAAACACTCAAACAAAAGCCCCAACCATATCAACGTTTTAGTGACAGAAATAACACTAGATAAGCTTCAATGCACATTCTGGCTCCCTTTGATAATGCATAACAATTGAGAAGACGAAGCTGTGCAGGAAGATGCATACAGCAGCAGTGTGTTACGCATGCACATAATCTCACAGGTTCCTCTAGTCAGTGATTAGTGCCACAGTCATACATCCCTGCACCTCACACATTAGTGTCTACCGTGATGGCTGGTTTGTGTGTTGTGATGACTCAGAATTAATTCACAGTTAGAAGCTGCAGGTTTCAGAAAATGCCTTGTGAAAGTGAGTGGTTGATGCATTCTGTGCTTTGCCTAGGCATGGATAGGTGCAACTGCAGTGTTACAGTTGCCTGCTGCTCCCAGGACCTCCTTGCTAGGATCATATCATCATCACATCTTGATTCAGAAAGAATTCTTGGGCTGGCCACACAAAATAAACCCAACACCGACATCAGATGGATGCTTAGAAGGTTACAAAAAAAGAAAAAAAAAAACAAAACAAAAACATAAACAACAAAAGATCCCTTCAAATAAAAATTGATTTGGCATATTCTTGAAAAGGTGCTCAAATTACCTGAACCACTTTGTTTGATCTTAAATATGGACCAGGGGCAGCTGCAACGAGCTCTGAGCTTCGGCACATTCCATTATATGAATGGTAGTGAATTTATAATGGAATGGTATGGATGGTTTTTATAATCAGAAAAACACACTGACCTTAACACTACACAGGTGGAGCAGCATAATGACCCGCCAATTGTAAGCGCATCAATTCCTGGGAAAAAGTTCAATGAGGTTAACTCAGCATGTATCCCATAACCAATATAAGCGACATTTAAAAATATTGTTTTTTCCACCAAAGCCTATCTTTGACAACATTTTATTGATTTGTTCCACTGTTCAGTACTGAGTGTACCTTACCCATGTTAACAGTTTACCACATTACATTCCAGTAGAGCTGGATGTTGCCATGCACTTCAATGCTGAAATACACATGTTTTAAAACTAAGAATAGTGTTAAGTACAATAAACTTTTCAGACTGTATAAGATTAAGCATAATTTCCATTTAACTTAGGAAGAAACCAAAAGAAAACAAAAGACTCCTAGAGCAGAGTTTCATTGCAAAACCCTCACAGTGAAGGGGCTTAGATGGGTGCCAGCTGATCAGTATTTCCTCTTCCCATCAATTTATTGACAAACGTGAATATTGCAGGGACCAGCCACAAACAAAGTAAATTTCAGTGCACCATACTGGATCTCACCAGATAGCCAGTTTGAGTAGGCCAATATATAGTTTTAATAGTCCAAGATTAGACTGCAAAATACTGTGAACAAGATTCTGCTTGCTTATTCCACCTCCAACAGTTTTACAACATCTACATGTTACAAAACTATGCAGATAGAAACAAGGAAACAAAGAGAGAAACTCAAGTCTGAATCAAGAAGAGACATTCAGCAAGGACAGAAGGCTCTTCAAACATGAAGTAATAAAACTTAAAATACAATTAAAAAACTGAAAGACATCCACAACTCAGCCACATCAGTAATATTTATGATGCCTACACTTCAGCTCATTCTCCCTCCTTCTCTTTTGTGATCTGGACATGCTGATCTTTATAGCTTCCCTACAGCACTAGCAGGGAAAGCCCCTCAGCAACCAGAGAGTTTGATATCCCCATCTCCTCACATCACACACCTCTGGAGACTGTTGGCCCACCCTGCTATTCATCTCCATCATCAATTTCTGCTGTGCTCTCAACAGCTGAGAAGCGTTAAAACAACATGATTGACACCACTACTAAAATTGTCAATTCATCAAGAGCACAAATGTGAAGAAGAGAACCAAAAGCTTTGGATTTAGGAGGATGCTCAACTGTTCACAAATGTTCAGCTTAAAAAAATTATAAAACAAAACAATGCTATTTGATTATACTCCCCTGCTATTAAAAGGCTTTCAAAATGTAATAGACATGAGATTAGACAAAATAAAAGTACACATTGCTTTGTCATCTCCTTCTCTCTTTCACAAGCCACTAAATCTCATGGACATAATCCATTTTAGCCCCAAATTTACCAACTGCCTATAGTCTGGTGGCCCTTTGCTTTTATTGAAAAAGCGTATTTATACTGGAAATAAAGCAGGGTGATCCCAAAGTTGGGCAAGGAGCCACATCATCTTTAAAGGCAATCTCAGAGAAGTTAATCCACACTTTTTTCAGCTGTCTGTTAGAAGCACACAGAGCAAAATTCTTCCAAATAGCTGAACTGTAAATCCTCTTCTCACAACCAGTCACCATGAATTTTCTACAGCCACACAGAAGCCGGTTTCAGATTTAGTAGCTTCGCACAAAAAAAAAAAAAAAAAAAAAAAAAAAAAAAAAAAAAAAAAAAAAAAAAGTAATAAACTACATTATGCCACATACAGTGGAGACTATCCATTCTCTACTTTCTGTGATTTGGGATAAAAGCACAGGCACAGGTCTCTTCCTAAGCCAGTTCTGATGCAGCTTTCATAGAAAGTTTCATTCTCACAGGAAATGTGAAAAACCCACAGCTTCACTCCTGCCTCCAGAGCCATCCACAATACATCAGCAGGTTATGCAGAGCAGGGATGCTGCAAGACCACTCTGAAAGGAAGAAGAGCTTCCAGACTCGCATCCCATCTGCCTCCTGCTGTGCTAGACAACATAACTCCAAGGTATTGCAATACATTTTCTCACTCCTCCTTCCTCAAAGCATCTCAGCATTACAAATCTCAATTCAAGTCACTCAGTTTGTGAATGGCAAGCAAAAATAAACCAGTGTGCTTATCTACCTAAACTGCCTGGCTCATATATGATGCAAAACCTATACTGAGTCACAGAAAGCATTTTTGCAGAGGCAGAATGTGTTGTGATCCCTTCACACATTTAATCCAGAGAGAAGGACGTTGCTCGGAGTTTATGGCAAATGTGAGAGAAAGCCCTGCTGCCATTGCCCCAGCCAGCCAGGAACACCCCATGGATCACACTGTGGCTGAGCCTTTGTCCCCTGCGCTGTATTCATCCCCTGCTCCAGGACAAGTGGCAGGTGTGCCTGTATGCATTCAGATTTTAACAGCGATAGGAGAAGCGCTATCTTATATATGTATAGATTTACTCTGGGGTACATTTATATTAAATGACGTGCTTCAGAATCGTAATTATATTTGAAGTGCACTTCAGGTAAATTGGAGAGTCTATGATCAGAAAGACCATCATTGCTCAGATGAACACCGTGTTCTGGATTTTTTTGTTGGCTGTCTCTGGTCAACTATGAACCCCTGTCTTTACATTCAGATTGCACTTTCCTGGCACTTCAGTTTGTGTTTCACACAGCTCTCACACAACATTTGTATATCTCAATCCATGATTGGGTCTGCCAGTTGCTATCACAGTGAAAGTCTAAACAGCACTTATTTCAACAAATGCATATGCAAACATATCATCTCAAGGGCCAGGAAAATCAGAAGTATTATGCTTAGAACCTGTGTGATAAAGAGGTGAGAGAAACAGACTAAGGAATACAGGACTTATGCTGCTTGTTTTGGGACTACTACAGCCTATGTACACATTCATTTTCTGTCTGGGAATGAGGATTTGTCAACAAAATCAACCCTGCTCAGAAGATGAGTGGTTTCTTCTTGAATCCCCACATCAGATTACCATGATCCAGAAGAAAAGTAGGGAGAAGATTCTACTCAGCAGTGGAGTTTTCTTAAGCTATTTCTCCTTCTGAAAATGAAGCAAACTGAAATTGATTCAATTGCTGTTTACAAACTTCCTGATTTCTGTTATCTCCCTCACCTTACCTAACACCTTCTCTTTCCTCACCTGTCATTTAGCATTAAGGTTTCTTGTTTGCTACTCAGCCCTGATAAGCCCAGCTATGCCTCGATCCTTTTCCCTTCAGTTTTCCTCAGGGTACTTGTTTCCTGAGATTTGGGTGGTTAAGAGCTTTTTCCCCTTAAAAGGCCCTAAGCCAGACACAAGAACAAAGTGGAGTCTTCAGGTTTTTGTTTCTCAAGGTATTTTGCTTTATTATTTCTTGTCTTCCAATTTGCTCGGTGTCCAGCCAAGATCTTCACAGCAGCCCGGACGACAAGCAACTCCTCCTCCAATGGGGCATCGTTACCTCTTATACCAATTATTGCATTTCTATTATGTACAGTTACATGCCAATACCTATCATCTATAATAAACAGGTCATCTCTACTCTGACCCAATCTCCTTAAACTACTTTGTGTCACAGCAGAAGATGGAGATGAAGAAGAAGAAGAAGAAGAAGACGAAGAAGAAGAAGATGAAGAAGAAGAAGAAGACGAAGAAGAAGAAGAAGA